>JAAEAF010009223.1:0-26527 GCA_011037195.1 Triatoma infestans
AATGAATGGCCACTGCCCCTTCTGCCGCGAACAGAACAAAACTGAAGTAACAACAAGTAATCAAAGTTTTTTGAAGTTAAAGGAGCGGGAAAAATCTGTCGATCCATCAGAAACAACTTTTCTCTACAAGTATTAACTAAAAAAGCGAACGATGCTCACAAAAGATTTTATCTTAATTGTTTCCTACCTAATCCTGGTCTAATCGCTCCTCACTCAAACAAAGCTTGTTTCAATTGATTTTTGAAATAAAGAACAATAAGAAGATGGAAGTCGTTTCTTCCATAATTACCAACCGAAAAAGTTCCGATTATTAAAGTTATTTTTCTTTACCGCCAACAATTCTCTAATTCATTTTATAATTAGGTGAGTTTACAAGTCGGGAGAGCCCTAATTGCACCAGTTTATTCAGTGAATTCTTTAAACAACATCTATTTATCCAGCTGGGTGCTCGGAGATAACCAGGCACCCTAGCTTGTCCACAAACCTCTGAAATGAATTTCTTCTGAAAAATAATTCCGAAATAGTTTTTATATTAGTAGTATAGGTCCCTATGTGAGCTGATAGCATACCCGCTTGTTAAATAAAGCGGCGGATGTCGTATTACGAAGAAAAACGTCTCATCCACAGAACGCATAAAACGTGCAGACACAGACAGACCATTTTCTAAAGAAAAACACTTTAATTTCTCATTTTTCATAAAATATTTTATTATTAAATCTTATCCTCTATTGGCCGCAGCACTTGGGATCATGACCCACCCCCTTTCCAATTTTTAAATCTTTAAATATTTGTATTGTTATTTCTTAGCTTTGAGGGGGTACCCATCTGCCCTCTTGGCTACGCCCTTGGCTACCTTGAATAAATTCTAAAAACCTATCATTTTTTTTTGTCAGATCTCCATTACTAAAAATCTGGTATAATGGCAGTACTTTATGACAAATTAAAATATTTGAATTGTAATGAAGTATGGCAAGAATGGTTTGGTGTTCAAAGTGTTCAATGAAGAAGTGTTGAATCAAGAAAAGGATGGAATCTTTTGACCTACACAATAATAGAATTTATTCTTTGTAACAGGTAATAAAGAAAGCAGCGGCTAGCCGAGGGGAGGAGTAGAGTTCTCGCGGGAGTTTCATTGAACATAGCTCCTATATACAGTCGTTACATGGCAAACTGCAGAAGGGCTGGGTTGTACAATAGCGCCAGTATTACCAAATACATAGCCCACATTTACATACAAACTGGATTTTTCCTTTTCCACGCCATCTCTCTGCATCCTCCTACAGTTCCCTGTTACAGCACACATAGTCGCAACCTGTATAGGTTAACTAAAACAGGCCATGAAAAGTGGATAAAAATGTAAAACATTCTCCAGTTATTACTTTCTATTTGAAAGTTCCGCAAGATTAAATTAAATGAAAATAGTTAATTGAAAATAGATCCAAAAAGAAACTCCTTCTTAAACAAATTTGATGTTAAAGTTAAGTGGAGAGTAAGTTAACCAGTAATTAACAGTTTAATTAACAGTTTGTTAACAAGTCTAACATGTTGATCTGTTCTGTATAATGTTGTGAGTTCATTCACTGCCGCCTCAGAGCGTCACTAGTTGGGATGTCCAGACGTCAGGGCTTAATATTTCTACTGACGATAACATTTCTCTTCATCAACGTTACCACAATCGCAGCAAACAACAAACGAAGAATGAAAAGATACATCACCTTCCCAGAGGGCAGCACGTTCTCTGTAAGTCAATTATCAGCTCAAAATTTTATTTATATTACTGTGTTATATAGTAATATTGTTAAATATAAAACATAAAAAAACCTAGTATCAAATAAAAGCCCCAAGACACAGTTCCCCCTTGATAGAAGGGGTCAAATAAAAGTTGTATATATGTAGTTTGAACACTAAGTTTAACAGAAATCGAGAAAATTAAAAAACAAGTTTAAAGGAAATCGTTACAATCGTTTTCGAGAAAATTCCAAAAATCTCAAAAACCCATTAAAGTCGCACTTCCGGTCAGGCGAACTTCTTTAAATTTCGAATTCTATCAATTTTCCCCATGTGTATTAATATTTTATAGAGTAAAACCATATATTACACTGAAGTGGTACTTTAGAGAAAATCATAACGCTACTGTTCCTCCAGAACCCCCAAAAATCAATTTTCCCGGAAAATTGTTTCATATAAAAGTGATAGATAGTTATGTATACAGATAGTATACGAAGTTTAAGGAAAATCGTTGAAGCCATTTTCGAGCATATTACGAAAAATTGAAAAAAAACATTCAGTAAAGTTGCATATCCGGATGATGGATTTTATCCGAAATATTCGTCTGATGTGGTGAGGTAGTACCTACACCGAATACCAAGTTTCAGCTTCCTGCAAATTTTCGTTTTTGAGATATTCTGTTAAAATAAGACACACACAGACCATTCACTGAAAACATATTTTTCGTATTCAGGGGACCCCAATACATGTATTTCCGGTGAAAACTTAATTTCGAAAATCTGGCCCGATCGCAATACTTCACTTACTAGAGGTATGAGAAAAAAGAAATATCTAAACACCCAATATGAGTTAAGTGGCTGGCCAATTTTCTTCAAACTTCAAGTATGGCCAAACATTTAATTACAGTTATATTTTTACGCTCCTTTTGAGCCCTCTGATTGCGAGAAAATATTTTCATAGTGTGTATGTGTCCCTGTGGTAGTAATCCTACCATTGGGGAGTTGATTTTCTACATGCACTACACTTTCGGTAATACATTGTTACGTCTCTAGTAAAGCCCTGTGGCTGCTCCGACAACTCAGTGAAGACGGTGGGGTTCGGGTAAGCAACAAAAAACAGATGTTTCTTTTCAGGTTTATTCTTTAACTCTCACAATAAAAAAACCTGTTCAAACATATATTGGTTAATCTCAAATAGAATTCAATAAATATACACTCATGTGCATTAATATAGATAAAGAATGACATTACATATTATAATTTTATGAGCATTATCATTAGATTAAACAACTGCTAAGGAGTAATAATTAATGGGAAGAAAATCACTCACCCCTGCGGGTTTAATTATTATTGTCCAAAATGTCCAGATTAAACTAAACTTATATACACAACCTTTCCTATCTCGTCTCTCTGTGTAAAAATGATCTTAAAAGTAACCATATGGTTTTGTTTTTTTAAAGTGTTGCAATTAGCAACCAGGTGATTTAATTTAACTTTTTATGAATCCACAAAATTAGGTGGGTAGTTCCTCCATCTGTCCAAAGATGTCGCTGACCTATTTTTTTAAACATCTCTCCCCCTCATCGGAAGGGGAGCCGAGATGGCGACCGCCTGCTCGAGTTGACCTCCTAGTTAGGGTATGGCTTCAAATCTTGCGCATGCCGGTTTCCCAAACTGCACCCATCTGCATCCACGACCTCAAAACCGTCGGAGAAACCCGGCGCCTGATCCTCCCTGGTTGAAACCTGGGCGCTAATTTGGCGGAATGGTATCCTAGCGGTGTCAGACTGGGGGTGGGGTTCTCACCTATACTTGCTGCCCCTCTTCAAAGTCAACCGCCCGCCGCCGGAGATTGTATCTGCGAGCACTGACCTCATGAGCCTGACGTAGCCTCTTCCTGACATCTTCCATGATCAGTCTTAGCCTGTCTTGTCTCTTGGCGTCTGTTTCTCCCGTGTGTCCCCGCTCATTGCCCTCCAGCCTATATTCCAAGGCATGTGCTACAATTTCCCGTCCGAAGTTCAGGTAGGCGGGGGTATACCCTGTCGTCTCGGGTACTGCGGTCCTGAGGGCGAAGCCAACCTCTGCTAGATAGCGGTCCACTTACGGTGGTTGTCCCCGACGTAGGCTGCCAGCATTGTTTCAATGACTCTGTGCGTGCGCGTCTGTGTATGTATGTGAACGGCGCAGCTCAAAAATGAAAAATCGCAGACAACTTGATATTCTGTTTAGATTTCACCATGGGATCCACAGTAAGTTTTCTGTCAAAATTCCTCAACTGGAAGTACCACCCCTTTACTGAATGTCTTTTTTTACTTTTTTGCAATTTTCTCAAAAATAGCTACAACGATTTTCTTTACACTTGGTATATCAATTACACATATTAAGACCTACAATTCTTATTTGTAACATATCTCTGGGAAAATTTATTTAGGCGGCTTTTGGGGAAGTGAGCAGTTATGATTACTTATAAAGTGCTATTTCACTTTAATACACAATTTTATCAACTAAAAAATATTAATTAGAATTAAATTATGTACCAAAATTCCGAGTTTGAAGAAAATCGATTTACCGGAAGTGCGTTTGACTGAAAAGTTTTTCATTTTTCTGCGTTTTCACCATAAAAACACTGACAGATTTTTTTTTAAATGCACCTAACTATGAATGTTGGAAACTTTTTTCAATAAAAATTGTATTTCATAAAGTTTGGAGGAGGGGAGGAGGTTATCTTTCCTCAAAAAGTCATTATATTGAATTTAGATTCTCCCATTGATTAAAATTGAAGACAAATAAACATATAGTAAACATTAAAAGTTTGAACAAAATTTGTCATTTATAATTCTGTAAACTGCAGGAAGGGAAAGTTGTGTGAGTGTTCCTCACCAGATTTTGTTTTAACTTTTCGATAATGGTTCCAGTAATTTTTTTAAATCCTTGGCTTAGTAACTACACCCAAGGGACAATCAACTTTTACCACAATACTGTTCCAGGAAAATGGATATTTGAAAAGTTGTGAGCAAGCAAGCACTCACCATGTTTTGGGAAACATGTTTAGTGGGTTACTGGGATATCTCGGGATGGTCAAGTATGATTACTGGAATACAAAGTACATACCATATGCTCAAGACGAAAATGTATCCTTACTAAAATAGAGCTGGGTTTTTCCTTGTCATTTTTCCCAGCACCACACTGTGAATAATATACATACATGTGATAGAGAATTTGGTGAAGTGGTAAAGATGAAAATCTGCTACAGTTAACATTGTAAATATGTAAATATCTGACAATAAAATATTATTTTATTTTATTAATATCCTTACTAACTATATTGAGTCTAAATTAAGGCCAACTAAACATTCCAAGTTCAGACATTTGTCAATATTATGACTGTATTACCTGCAGTAAAGAAAGTCGTTCGAGTGTTCCTTACAATTTTTTTGAAAATATTTATTATTTCGCCTCTTATTATTTAAATATATACTCGTATTTAGTGAACATTATTTGAAAAAGCTACGATATCCACTAAATAGCTGGCAAGTATTAGGTGGGGTTGGGGAAAAGCGTTGAAAGTAATAAGATTTTCCGGTTACATCTGCGAGTGGGCGATAGGCATCATACTATGATGGAGGGTATCAGTAGACCTTGCGGCTGGTATTAGTTTGCGTCAGTTTCTTTTTTTGGATACATTGCTAATATCTTGGTAGAAGTAAGGGAAGGGATAGTGTGCAGAGCGGGGTTATGACGTCAGCCAGTGTAGTGAAGGCAGGCCTGACGCAGTTAAAACTTTCTTATCCAAATGACACGTTCGCTCCGCCCTCTCGCACTTTGACACACATACAAACTCTTCAACCAAGTGAGCCAAGTTTTAGGATGAGTTGAGTTGGCCAACAAGAGCTGTTAGTACCGCTGCTACAGATCTCTTCTCCCGCTATCCCACCTGTGATGGAAGTTCTCTTCTACAACCCCGACCCCCACTTACACTAATACATTCACATAAGTTGAGAAGAAAAGAGAGTTACTCCCACCCCTTTAATATTCTACAACCAAAATAACTCCAATTCAGACTTTGCAATAGTAACTTGTACCAAAAAGTTTTGAGTCATAGTCACACCTGAAAATCTTCCATTCCTCAAATTGTCCTAGAGAGAATAAAATGCTACTTTGTGACGGAAAAGAAAAAAGGAAAAAATATCTTTTTAACTTTTTTTTTTTTTTGGCTTATATGAGGATTAGTCACTGTCTATAAATTAAATCTCATCTTAGTGCTTACAGCTGAAAGTATAAGTAAAACACACTTCTCTTGTTGAGGAGGGGAGGAGGTTATCTTTCCTCAAAAAGTCATTATATTAAATGACCAAACCAAACAACCAAACAATCTGTCACTAATTGCTAATATACTGTACTCTCGATTATCCGGGCTAACGCTGGGGAGAAAGGGCACGGATAATTGAAAACACGGATAGTAAAAAAACTACCAATTTTTATATGGTTTTAAAATATGTACACATAATATGCTTACAATACATACATTTAAAAAGTGATAAAAAGAGAAAAAATCAATTTAAATCTAGTATTTAGTCTATAACCTGACTACTAACCAGGTTAACAAATATATATTTACAAACAAAATCGCTATTCCTATTATTGTTCATTTCAATACAATTACATATTTCAATTCAAATGTTATAAAATCATTTTAAATTACATATTTTTAAGTTATAAAATTAAAAAATGACATTTCTAAAAATAAATACAATAGAGTCTTTATTTACTTTTTATCAAATTGTTGGAATTATTGGCCGTTAGAATGTGATATGATGTATCTGATTGTCGGCTCATCAACCAGGAAGTTTCCAGGGTAAAAAAACAAAATAATTTTAGTGTTTTTTTATTTAAAACCCGACGTTTCGGCAAACATTGTTTGCCATCTTCAGGGGATATTGTTATATTTTTCTTTTTACCCTGGAAACTTCCTGGTCGATAAGCCGATAATCAGATACATCATATCACATTCTAAGGGCTAATAATTGCAACAGTTTGATATATATAGAATGGCGCAACAGTTCTCAGCTTTGGCACCATCGTTGAGGGAACTAAAAGAAAAATATAGCAAGAGCCCCTGAAGATGGCAAACAATATTGCCGAAACGTCGGGTTTTAAATAAAGAAACACTAAAAATATTTTGTGGTTTTTTTACCCTGAAACTTCCTGGTCGATAAGCCGACAATCAGGTACATCAGATCATTTACTTTTTACATTACATTTTTTTATTTATTGAGAAAATCTGTGATTTTCGTTTGTTTTTGAGAATCTTTTAATAATTTTCGAATATCAGTTCAAATTTTTCTTAGAGCTAGTATGTCGTTATATTCAAAAACCTCTCTATCGATGTAATCAAGTAAAGTGTTAACAGAATTCAATGCCGTCCTGTGACTAATGTAATCTTCTTCACTATCACTCCCCCCTTCTTCTGTTTGAGTAAATTAATTAGATTGAAAAACGATCTGCATTGAGAGGTCTATTTGGTCCTTCAAAGCACTAAAAGCACATCCTTCAGCTTCGCCCTCTTAATCAGACCAAGCTGAAAGTGGCTCCGTCATGAAGCTCGTGGCTTCGGGATTACTTGTCCACAGTTGAAGAAGCCTCGTCCTCATCAGGCCGGCACCTCACAAAGGATGTGTACTGCGGTTCCTTCTCAGCCTTGCAGAATCGGCATAACGCGTTGTCTGCAAGTAGCAATTGGCGTATGTGCCTATTCACAAGTATACCCACTATTAGCCTTATATGCCTTCGGCTATGCCTCAGTAGATCCCTGGTAAATTCAGGTTCCAGGGATCTATCCAATAATTGATAGAAGAATTGATTGAATGAGGCTCCTGGGCAACCCGCCGAAGGGCCGTTGGCCGAAGGCCCGTTCATGTCTTCTATCCAATAATTGATGAAGAATTGATTGAATGAGGCTCCTGGGCAACCCGCCGAAGGGCCGGGGCCTATAAAGGAATCCTTCAAGCCCTCCCTCGTCAGAGCGTCCGCCCTTTCATTGCCAAGGAACCCCGCATGACCCGGCACCCAGGCGAGTGTCATCTTATTTCGAGCACCCACTTCAGTTAGGACAGACAGGCAGTCCCACACCAGTCTTGAGATTAGATTATTTGCTGTGAAGAAAGTTCCTTCAAGGCTGCCTGACTATCGGAGATTATGGCCACTACTCTTACCCTCCAATCATTGTCTTATAATCCCCTTAGCGCAGAGTTGTAACGCCACAAATTCGGCATGAAAGACCGTGGCCTACTTCCCTAGGCTAGCCTTAATCTTAACTTTAGGCCTGCCCCCATAGACCCCAGCCGCTACCTCAGTCGGAGTTTTAAAGCCGTCTGTATACTAGACCGAGTTTCCGAGCAGAGGGAGTTCCCTGTCCCATTCGTCACTGTTTGGTATAACAATGTGGATGTTCCTTTCAAATTAAAGTTTGGGAATCATACAGTCAGTGGGCATGCCAACTACATGGTCAGCCTTAACTTCCTCAATCAACCTCTGGATAACACAATCATGCCGGCCCCTGCATGAGCCTATGAATTCCCATTCTGGCCTCACTTTGGATGAGAATGTAGTATCTACTGGAATAGATATTAACTGTAGGATGTCCTAGAATCCTACTTTATTTAAGCTTCGTGCCAGTAAGCTACTGAAAGTTTTAATCAAATTAAGGAATCATTATTATTTAAAGTTATCTTAGTAATTATTTATCCTTAAAATATTTATTAAGCAATTAACTATAATCATCATCATGGTTTTGTACTCAGTTTGCATTCTGTATGGAAATTAAGGCAGTAACCCCAGACGATCCGGACATATTTACAGAAGCTGTAGCTGTAGCCACATCTTATGATCTGCCAAATAATTCTATGACTTTGGGCATCACCCTTGATAAGCATCACGTGTTGGCAAGGAGTCAGCGGTCATATATATATTCAAGAATAGCTTTGATCCTAGACAGGTATGTGTGTCTTTGCTTGCTAATAAATTAATTGTTTTCAATCATTATTGTAACTCTAATGTTCGGCATCATCGTATAATCGCCTCGCATAGTGACAAAACCTTTCCTTAGATGTGACAATTAGATAATAAATTTGTGTTGTTTTGTTTGTTTTTTGTATAAACAAAATGTTCAAATGTTCAAACACATTGTTTCAGTTTTTAATTTCTCTTACTTAACTTTCCTTACTTGAGGGTGAAGTGTTGATTACTCAAACTTTCTGAAATAGTGATTATACCGGAATTAGATGTTTGAGGGATTAGAGGAAAATGTGTTTAATGTATGGTGTGTGTTTGCGTGTGTGAGAGAGAGTGAGTGAGAGTGTATGATTATTTACAAACGATATCAAAAACGAAACATCGCAGGAGACCCAAACGGATGTGCCGTTAAGCCACAACTAAGGGATCCGGACAAGCGGTATCTGTCCATGATCCCTCAACCAAACTTCAACGCCACCGAATGTTTTACTTTATTCAGTTTTCTGCGATTCTCTGCAATAAGTTCCTTTAACATTCCCGTGCTTTTCTTTAACATATACCTAGTCCTTTTGTTCATCTTCACAGCCACAGAATTAATTGCAGCAAGTGAAAATGGTAATGGCGTAATGAAAATAAAAACTTGGGTAGGAAGAACTAACTGACTTTCTTTTACTGTAATTCTCACAACTTTTTTTTGGGAAATGACAAATTCCTTACAAACTGAATTTTACTATTATTACTTATATTCAGTATTATATAACGCAGTGACCCTATAGAAGGAAGTGCTCCGACAGGACTCCCTAAAATCACTTTTATCGGAATAAATGTTTTAAGCAAAAGTGATAATCCTTTAAGCAGTTTGGACAATAGTTTAATGAAAACATTGATATCTTGACGAGAAAATTACGGAAAGCTGAAAAAACTAAACATAACTACGCACTTAGTCCAAGCGATTTGCTTCAAATTTGAAATTTTAGCGGTCACCTCTTGACCAGAACTCCTCTGAAATCAATTTTTACAGAAAACTGTTGCAACAAAAACTAAATCTGCACGTGTGAAACATGCAAAGTTCAAAGATAATCGGAGGCTTTTTCGAGAAAATTGCAAAAACTGAAAAATCCATTTAAAATTGAAATTATACTTCCGCTAGAAAGATTTTTTACTGATGCCTGCTGCTTGAGGCCAAGGACCATAGAGCCACGATGGAAGAACTTCTTTCTGCGGATTCTCTTACTCTGTTTGAACTTACTGCGGTTTTTCGTTTCTGAGCAAATTTTTTACATATATACCTAACTGCATACATAAATAATATATTTAAGCCTATTTTCTAAAAGCCAATTTTCGTTCTCTGGGGACCTACGGCGTGTACAACTGTTGAAAATTCAGTTTCAAAAAGCCGATTCGAATTCATTACTCCAAATTGAGATTGTATATAGCTTATTTGCTTTAAATCTGATCGGTTTCGGATTTTTTCCACTTTTGCAGTTTCTGTCGTACATATCGTTAGATAATAGGTATAAAGCGCGGTTGAAACTTTAAAAGTGAAAGTCTACGTTTGTACATAAATTTGATGTGGCGATGTAGAAAAATTTGAAAGAAAAAAAAGCAGCCTATGACTGATATGAAACACATTGTCTAGCATTGCGATCCCAAATGAAATATTCAGCAATATTCCTCTTAAAACAGTATTACAAAGTAATAAGTATAATTGCAAGATAATATAATTTTGTATATTATCAAAAGAGAGGTCCATGTATGTCATTTGGATAGAAACCCCGGCTCTGCATGTATATTTAAGAGCATTAAATAGAGTCAAGGAATATTGAACAGATTATTTTATGTTTTCGGTTTTAGCCGATTGGTTTAACAAGTCCATTTTTTAATAATAAAATACTTCATGCAATTGCCGTTTGCTCTGAAAACTTGCATTTCTTGTAAGACTATTGTTCAACATTTAGTTAGTCGACATACTGGGATAATGTAGGCCGATGTAGCGATATTACTGACGCCAAAGGGAGAATGGTTCTCTTCGTACGACAGTTTGCCCGTTTTGTAATTCCCCGTAGACCCCTTTCCTGCAAATACAAGGGAAGCTTAGCTAACAGTTCTGGTGGGGGTACATTATGCGAGGGTACATTAACAGTTTGCCACTTGCATCCCCTGAGGCTGCGTCGCGTCAAGGTCTGCTCCTTAATAATGCAAACTCACATCACCCTATCGGCCTATTAGTTGCAATAATAGTTGGCAATATATTTTAATATATATATATCTGTATATATAGAGAGTTTAATTATACAACAGACAAATCATATATATACTGAAGAGATGTATGATGAAGCTGGTTGTGGCTTCCAAATACATTTTTAATTATCATTACATTAGTTACTATTGTGTTGTTAATATAAAATATGCACCCGTTCAAATCCATTAGCTGTACTTAGCTGTAGCGGAGATGCCCTATTAACATTACCATCTAATGAAATATTCAACAGTGGCTTCTATTTTGATTTTTGCAACACACGTACACACACACAGGCACACACTTCGTATATTCATCTCACGCAGCTCAATGTACATTCCTTTTTTGACAAAAAGCTGGTATGTGCAACATTCTCTTCCTGTCAATTATTAGAGTGTCACTTGACTAATTTTCTTAAAGATCAGATGCGTATTCAGGCAGGGGGGGTAGTTATTAGTAGACGTTATAGACATTAGCAGCCAATGTGATTAAGTACATTAAACACAAACAAAGAAAATTAATGTTTTTTAATACACGCTTTTTTTAATTTTTTGTTTATTAATTTGATCACAAACGTATATAAAAAGTATTAAAATATGCCGCTCTTTCCAAATTTGAATCTTGAATCATTTTAAATAGAAGTTAAATTTACCAGCGGCAGGACTGAAAATAACTATACTATTAACTTGTTGTTCTTCAGTATCACCAACACATATGAACTTGTTGTTCTTCAGTATCACCAACACATATTTAGAAAAGAATCTGATGTGAAACACTCACACGACTTTTTATGATTGCAGTTTACAAGATTTAAGTGACAAATTTTCTTCAAACTAATAATTTTCACTAAATATCTCTTTGTCTTCAATTTTATATCAATTAGAGAATCTAAACTTATTAAAATGACTTTTCTGAAGAAACTAAATAGTCTCCTCCCCCCCCCAAACTTCTTTAAATGATTTTTCCCAGAAAAATGTTTCAAATAAAAAATGTAGCCTGTATGCAACAAAGTGAAAAAACCATTTAGTCAAGTGGTCAAAAAGTGGTACGAATGAGGAATTTTGACAGACAACTTACTGTCGGATCCCATGGTGATCCCTAAGCGGAAAATCAAGTTTGAACTTTCTGTGATATTTTGTTATGCACCATTTCCGGAAAATCACTTTCTTGAACTTTTCACTTCAAAACATGTATTTCAGGTGAAAATTTGACACGATTGCAATATTCGTCTTACTAGGGAGTAAGAGAAAGTAAAAATAGATTTCACTTCAAAGTTTAAAAATGTTGAAAAAACCAACAGCCCTATTCATAAAGGCTTCTCAAATAATTATAAGTAAGAGATAGTAAAAATTATTCAGAATCTATGGAAAAAGACTAGGAAAAACGAAGCAACGAATAAATCTTTTGACATATAAAAAGAATATTATTTACCGGAGTGCACTGACAAGACTCCGGGCCAATGACCTTGTATGTTGACGCACCTTAAATTAAAAAAAAAAAGTCCATATGGTCTGCTCAGTACGCAACGGTAAAGGGGGGCCTTTCCGAGAAACCTTCAAAAGATTGAAACAAAATTCAGTCCAACCACACTTCCTGTTAACGGTTTTTCACCGAAGCTTTTCTATCCGATGTGGGAATATTTCTAAACAAAATGACAAGTTTGAATTTCCTGCAAATCAAGTTTGATTTCAATCTTTGAGATATCTTGTATATTCACACACAAACCGAAAAAGGTACTCCATTCCTCAGAGTCTAAAAAAAAAATTGGTTACCGAATTCTTTGAATGTCTCTGAGTTTGTTTGTGCAAGGTGTGAACATAATATCTCAAAAACGAAAAATCGCAGCAAGCTCAAACTGGTATTCCTTTTAGAAACAGCATCACATATCGGATACGAAGCTTTCGGTCAGGATCCGTCAATGAACCACGCGATATTACATTTGTTCAGTTTCTAGCATGTTTTTTTAATTCTTCAACGATTTTTCTTTATTTTCAACTTCGCGTACTAAGCACTGGTGAGCTATACGAGTCTCGCGCGCGTGTCATTTGTTAAATTTTTCTCAGACATTCAAGCCTTTAAGTTCTTCTAGTATGTTTTTTCATTTTATAAAAAAAGCAATTTTTGTTGATAACAGCAACAAACCTATCCGGTATCCTAATAAAAAGTAGCCGTATATTCGATAGTGTTATTTTTCCAACCTCTCTTAATAAATTGATATTATTTACATACAAGCTGATTAATAAAAGTTTTAAAGGGGAGGGATTAGCTAAGTGGATAGCGCGTTGGACTCCCACGCGGAGGTCCCAGGTTCAAGTCCAGTGCTACCCTTAGATTTTTTCTTCCTAGGAGCCTCTACAGCTCACTGTTCGGTGATGGACAGTGTTGTCTGTAGCGAGAAAACTCTCTCCGGAGGCCGGCAGTGCACTGAGAAGGCTCCGGGCGCTAATAATGTAATCTCAGATATTGAAGCGCCTTAAATTTAACAAAAAAAAAAAAAGTTTTAAAGCAAAATACAGCTTCTTTTTATTTTTACTCGCTGATGGCAGTTCTTAGTTGAAATTTCCAAAGCTCACCACTGATACTAACTAACATATACTATATTTAATGTTTATTAAGGCCGTCTAAACTGTTATTAAAAATTTCATAATGATATATATATATTGTTACGGCCTTAGCCTCCGAGTTCGTTGTAGGTCAGACTAGGAAATAAATAAGTAACACAATATCTACTAGACTCGTCTTTATTTTAACACTAATTTAAAACGCTTATTATAGTTCACTAAACTATTCACTTAACTAAACTAGCTCTATTAAAATATTCACTAGACTATTCACTTAACTAAACTAATTCTATTAAAATATTCACTAAACTATCCTAAACTGTCACAATAGTATCCACCCTGTCACACTTGAATTATCACTGATGTAAACACGCTCGCAGATAGCCCTGCGTCCAAAGAACTGCTGTTGGACTGCACGCCGGCTCATTTATATACGCTGGGGTGGGCAGGCCTAGACCCTTCCACACGCATCTAGCCCGCCCTCGACCAGTCGAGACACGTCCCCACTCCAACTCTACCGGGCGCCTGGCCGGTACTGGCCTAGACCCTTCCACAAGCATCTAGCCCGCCCTCGTCTAGTCGAGACACTTCCACGCACCTACTTGCCCCACTCCAACTCTACCGGGCGCCTGGCCCCAGCCGCCCTGAACCTCTCGCCTGCTTGCAACACTACCTCCTCCTTAAGACTGTTCCGTCCCGGAACTGGTATCCATAAGTGTGGTGACGGTAGGAGCAGCCTGCCCCACTGGTACGCCATCGGCAGTTTCCTTCGTGTTTTTCTTGGCCCACGGATTGAAGCAGCAAACCTGAATCGCGATGCCGGTGTGCTGGAATAGTACCTCGAGCATGTTCCTCACAATTCGCCAATCTAACCCGTCGAATCCGGATCCGAGCTTGGGTACGCTGAGCCTGGTGAGGTTGAGCCTCAGGAGATGGTCTCGCATGTTGAGCAAGCAGTTCCACAAGTTGAGATAGCTGGATTTCTCACCGGGGCGTGCCTTTGCGATTAGGTAAAACAGGTGTCGCCCATTCTGCTCCGAGTATAAGACACTTCCAACGGCCGGCTTCTGGTCTTCCATAATCTTGGGTCGGCCAAACCTCTTCTGGATTACTCTGCTCAGTCCCCTTGACATTAATATGTCCTGAGCAGCACAATGGGCCAGTGCGTGTTCTCTGGGTGATTCAACCAAGTCCAGCACAACTTCCGTCGTGACTCCATAACGAATCTCGTGACTGATGTCCTGTCGCTCCATGAACTCGTGGAATGTTGGCTCTTCGTTGGGTACTCTGCAAATTCGAATGTTCTGCTCATCGGGCGAGTCTCCCAGGTATGGTGCGAGCCGGTTGAAGTGAACCACACGTGGTTTGCCGTTCGGCCTCTTTCTTATGCGGTATATGACATCGTTGATCCGCTTGACAATCTCATACGGGCCATCCCAAGAGCGCTGCAGCTTCGGTGAAAAACCTCGACGTCTCTTAGGGTCGAACAACCACACAAGGTCCCCCGCTTGGTAACCCCCATCGTCAGCATTTATATCGTAACGGTCTTTCATCCTGTCACTTGCATCCTGAATAGATGACCGAACTCTGTCATGCATGGTGTCCATTCTTCTTCGGAGGTTCGACACATAGTCTTCCCCAGCCACTTCTTCATCCGGTCTGCATCCGAATTTCAGGTCACAGGGCAGTCTCAATTCTCGTCCAAACAATACTTTCCCAGGACTTAGGCCAGTTGTTTCGTGGACAGCGGAACGGTACGCCAACAAGAATAAAGGAAGATGCTGGTCCCAGTCTCGTTGATGGTCGGAGACAACCTTAGACAAATGCTTTCCGATGGTTCTATTCATCCTTTCTACCATCCCATCAGACTGCGGGTGTAGTGCAGTTGTTCTCGTCTTCCTTATTCCCAGTATCTTGCACATGTCCTGGAACACCGTCGACTCAAAATTCCGCCCCTGGTCGGAGTGGAGTTCAAGGGGCACACCGAAACGGCTCACGAGCTCCTTGACCAGCACATCTGCTACTGTTGACGCTTCTTGGTCGGGTAAAGCGTAGGCCTCCACCCATTTGCTGAAGTAGTCCATAGCCACCAAAATGTATTTGTTTCCCACATCTGTTCTCGGAAAAGGACCTATGATGTCAACTGCAATCCTTTCGAAAGGGCTTCCGACGTTGTACTGCCTCATGGGTGCCTTCTTCCTTCGGTAGGGTCCGTTGGCCGTAGCACACACCACGCATTTCCTGCACCAGTCTTTTACATCGTCCTTGCAGTTAAGCCAGTAAAACCTCTGCCTAATCTTGTCCAATGTCTTCCGAACACCCAAGTGTCCGCCAGATGTTCCGTCATGGAGTAACTTTAATATTTCAGGTATCCGCTTCGTTGGAGCCACTATCTGAAGTCGGTTCGACGTTCCGTCTTCACTCTCCAGGACTCTTTTCAGAAGACCATCTTGCAGGAGTAAGGAGTCCCACTGAGCCCAATATGACTTCAGCCTGCGAGAGAGATGAGCAATTTCCTCCCAGGTCGGCCTGTTTCCTTCTCTCTTCCATTTCAGCAACTTGTTTAGGTCTGGATCTTCTTCTTGCTTCTTGCGGATCTCAGTGATCTGCCAGTTGTCATCGGTGACAGTAACCCTGCAAGCCGTTGCCGCAGTCTCCTCCAGTGTCTACATTCTTCCTGGCAGGGTCTTCTTGACAGGGCATCGGCATTTCGGTGGTTCAGTCCAGCGAGGTGTTCTGGGGCCTCGGTAATACGGATCGACGGTTGCCCCTTCCCGCCAACCCTTTTTAGTTTTCTGGGCTTCTGAGGCATAGGACAACGACTCCTCAGATGTCCTAGTCCTCCACAGTTCCAGCAGCGGACTTCACGTTTCTCGGTCCTTAGCGCGTCGAGAACCTTCTGCACAATGTCCTCCAGTGCTGGCAAACGTGGTTCTTCCGTGGTGCCTTCCACAGAACGGATCCGAGCGGGACCGCGCACTGACTGCCTCACCGCTTCAAATTCGAGGGCCTGTGATAGCGCTTCATTCAATGTTCGGGGCCGAGCTAGTTTCACAGCTTGCTGAGTTTCGGCTTCTCGAAGCCCATCCAGGAACTGTCAATTGCAAGGCTCTCGTAGACATCATCCGGAACTGTAGGGTAAGTGCACTTGATCAGTCGCACTACGTCTGCCTCGAACTCCTGTAGTGTTTCATTCGGCTCTGGATTCTGTTCTTCAACTGCGACCTGTAGACAGGCTCCATGTGCTGTTGGCCAAATCGCATTTCCAGATGTTTGACAAGTTCATCATAGTTCTGTCTCTCATGCATAGGAATAATTCGGAGGACTTGCAGGGCTTCACCACGTAGTGACATGCTCAACATGGAGCCCCTCGTCTTCGCTGACCATTCATGCACCGCAGCCACCGTCTCAAATAACGTTAAATACTCCTCCCAGGCTGATTTGCCGTCAAATGTAGGTATGTCCCGTCCTGATGTAGGCATTGCCGGGGTTATCGATCCAGGGCGGTTTTCTTCGACTTCCTTCAGACGTTCCGCTATTGCAGATATTTTTCCATTCAGTGTTTGAGAGTTTTCACGTAATTCTTCTGTTAACGATGTCGCACTTTCCATCAACTGACTTGTTAATTTCTCGTCTAACTCTTTTCGCAGAAATTCGCAATTTTTAATTAAGTCCGCCTTTAGTTCTTCTCCCAGTAATACGGAGTTCTGAGCTAATTTGTCTTTCAATGATTTGGAATTTTGAGCTAATTTCTCTTCCAATGATTTTGAATTTTGATCTAATTTTGCTTCCAATTTGTCTTCCAATGATTTTGAATTTTGAATTATATCTACCTTTAGTTCTTCCTTCAGAGATTTAATAGAATCTATCTCGAAAAGATACTCATCTGGGTTTTCCCCTGCTGCTTCGAGCGCATCTCTTAAGCGTTGTTGAAGAACTGTTTTTTTACCGATGGTTTCCTCGTCTCTCTCCTCGAGCTCACTCTTCAGTTCAGGAACAGTCAGTTCGGCTAGTTTCTTCACAACCATCTTGTCACACTTCGAGTTCAAAGTCACTTTTCTCTAAAACACTTCACGTTTTTCCAAGTCTGACCCCCGCACCTGACACCAATTCTTACGGCCTTAGCCTCCGAGTTCGTTGTAGGTCAGACTAGGAAATAAATAAGTAACACAATATCTACTAGACTCGTCTTTATTTTAACACTAATTTAAAACGCTTATTATAGTTCACTAAACTATTCACTTAACTAAACTAGCTCTATTAAAATATTCACTAGACTATTCACTTAACTAAACTAATTCTATTAAAATATTCACTAAACTATCCTAAACTGTCACAATAGTATCCACCCTGTCACACTTGAATTATCACTGATGTAAACACGCTCGCAGATAGCCCTGCGTCCAAAGAACTGCTGTTGGACTGCACGCCGGCTCATTTATATACGCTGGGGTGGGCAGGCCTAGACCCTTCCACACGCATCTAGCCCGCCCTCGGCCAGTCGAGACACGTCCCCACTCCAACTCTACCGGGCGCCTGGCCGGTACTGGCCTAGACCCTTCCACAAGCATCTAGCCCGCCCTCGGCTAGTCGAGACACTTCCACGCACCTACTTGCCCCACTCCAACTCTACCGGGCGCCTGGCCCCAGCGGCCCTGAACCTCTCGCCTGCTTGCAACAATATATATATTGATTTTTTAATTAGAATGATTCATTTTGAATTGATTCTTTGTTTGCCCAGGATTGGTTTGGCCGGACGAGAGTGCGTGTTGAGAGCGCTCTGTGAGGGAGCCCAGCAACTACAGCCAAGACGTGACGTCTTCTCTGAGATAATCAGAATAATTTTGAAGTGAGTGATGGGGAAACTTCAGTATTTCTTAAATTACCTTGTTATTGTTTCAACTATCTGTGAATAAATAATGTATACAAGTTTTATACTGATATTTCTTTTATATATACATATATATATATATCTTGCTCGCTAAATAATTCAAAAGCCAAATATTAAATGGGTGAGTCAATGTGTAAAGAAAATACTTGTTGCAGATTTCCTGAACTAGCTACCTCGTCTGCCGAGCCAGTTGAGCAATGGCTCTATTTGAAAGCCTATAAGGCCGGGTTAGCTGATCTGAACTGCCCAGATCTATATCCTGCATGTTCGGTAAGTCTCGTTGGACTTGCACTCTCTCTTCGGCCCCAAAGGTAGGCTAATCATCATCAGCAGCATAAGTGAACAAATATACTAGTTGTTTAAAATAAATGTAGTTAATACATCAAAGCCTGGCTTTTTCGTTTGTTATACCCTATTTGGTTATTTACTAGCACTTTCCTTCATTATTGTCTCTTAGTATTGTAAGAATATTGCGAACAAAAAAGTAAACATTCCAAGATTGAAGAAAATTATTGTTTTAATTGCGTAAGAGAAAATCGTATGAGGATTTTTGAGACTAAATCTCTAAATTGGAACGATTATAATACTATTAGTTGTGGAGGAGGGGTTGAAATTTTCAGGTATTGAGAGGCGTTGTTCAAATTTTGACATAACACTGTCTCTAATATAATTTACATTTTTCATTACTTTACATTTATAACATTTACATTTATAACAAATTCATTTTTTCTTTTAACGAGCTGATACGAGAAATTGCATTCAGATCGAATGAAAATTTATTTAAACATCTTAATCAAAAGACAGAATAATGATATTCTAATGAATATTAGATTAAATTAGATTATCTGGAAAGGATTGCTATTTCATTTGACAATCTTGGCATCAGGGAAACAACATTTTTATTGTGTAAATTCCTTACTTTTGAAAACACCAAGTATAATTTCTTTATAAGAAGATGTACGTATATATGGCATTGGCCAGAGGATTTTTTAAAGAAAAAGAATTCGCTGGACTCTCTCTTCGGCCCTAAAAGTAGATCATCGTCAGCGCCATAACTGAACAAATATACTAGTTTTTTTTTAATAATAAAAGTACTGTAAGTAATAATAATACAAGTGCCTGGCTCTTTCCTTTGTTATATCCGATTTGATTATTTACTATCACTTTCCTACACATACTGTCCTACAGAAACCTCTCTGGCCTTAACTGTATAAACATCTCCTTATAATTTCAAGTCCTGAAGATTTAAACATTTTAATTTCTTTAAATTGGCACAAAGGATCTGTGTGACCATCTTGAGTGTGGTGATATCCATTCATTGTAGTTTACGCCTATTTACCTCATATTTATATTTCATATATAAATATCACAAGTGCCAGAAAATTTTAATATGGAGAATTATCCGCAACAGGAACAAGGAGAGTCCGAGTGAAATAGATAAAAGAATATTACAATGGATAATCAAACATTTGTATTGTGAATATAATTCATACAGTTCCCATCGACAGTATCTCCTCATTATTATTATCATCATGAATTACTTTTCCATCCTCTTAGGCGATAGATCTGATATGACAGACATCTGTCAGCAATAGATTGTTCAGTTATTAATAAAAATATCGATGCGTTTCTAGGATATGTTTACAGGCCCTTATTATTGTAATTATAACCAGAAATATGAGTTGAGGTCTCTAAGGATTGAGAATTAAACAAAATGTTTTTAATGTTTGAGGTTTCGCGTGTACCTCACAAATGAAAAATCCCAGGAAGCTCCGTTCTGGCAATAGGAAAAGGCTCTCACTGTAGTATGCATTTCGAAATGTTGTATCTATCTGATTAAAATAAACTTGCACAGTGACAATAACATAAACGGAAAGTACCCTAAGGCGTCATTATCGCTAGTTGATAGTTTACATAAAAATAGGAGTGATTATTTTTTTTTGGAAAAGTTTATTTTATGAGGGGTTTTAGGCTAGAGGGTTCTTTCTTTTCTATTAAGTTGTGGGAGGAAAATGTTTGAAGTCCTTGGATACGCAAAAGATAATGTTTTTTGTGCCTGTATGTGGATGCATGAACAAAATATCCCGAAATTATAAATAAACGAAATTATAAAGAAACGAACAAAGAAAATCACAGGCTGCTCAAACTTGATTTCAATTTATCCGGGAATGCGTTCCCGAAGGTTTCGGTCAAGATTCGTCAATGGGGAGTGGACCTTTAAACTTTACGCGATTTTCTCCAAAGGTTTTTTTTAAAAAAACCTGTAATCTACTGCACACCCTATCGCATTCCTTTGAAACATTTACGTGGAAAAATTTATTTTAAGGGTTTTTGGAGGTGGAGGGGAGCATTCTTTAAACAGCTGATTCATACAATGCACGCTTTCACCTACGTAAGAAATGAAAAGGGCGAGTGTTCAAGTAGCGCATTGAGAAATGCACTTAAAGGTAGAGTGTGTTTTTTTATTTTTTATTATTAATAGGAGAATGTTCTCATTTAATTACATGAAGAAAAAATATAAAATTCTTGTATTACATTTGGAAGGAAATTTTAAATAAATTCCAACCGGTATTAAGTGAAAGTTATTAACAAATTTTGTGATGGTGAACCCATTAAAATATCAACAGCTTTAATTAAACAATACTTCATTTAAAACTTGTTATAGGGTATATGTAAATTGGGCCAAACCTTAAGTTCACTTTTATTTTGTATCCTTTCAGACTGATAATTTAAAATCTATCAATATAATTTACCAAATTTTTAATTCATTTTATTAATGTTGTTTACACCTACTAAGAATTTAGACTTTTATCACAAATAATGACGTTGATGATACAATTAACAGAACTGAGTTTAATGAAAGATGCAAGGAATACTGACACTTCCTAAATTGCACGTTCGGAAGGATTAAAAATTAAATAAAAATTCTGGTTGGAACACTCCCACGTTTTGTCTTATTGCAGTTCACTATAACTGGCAATTTTTTCACACACTTTGCTCAAGGTTTAATTGGCTCAGTGGTAGCGCACCCGTTGAAGTAGTAACGCGGAGGTCCCGGGTTCGGATCCACATGCTGCCCTTAGATTTTCTCATCCTAGGAAAGTTTGCAGCTCACTGTCTAGAGATGGGCAGCCCTGTCTGTAGCTAGAGGACACAGCTCTGAGGCCGGCAGGCACTGACAAGGGCGCAACCCCTAGGTCGCCCCTTAAAAAAAGAAAGTATAATTGACCGTTCCATATTATAAATCTAGGAGTTGGTTGGTGCTACATGTTTGTCTCCACAATAGCAGTGCAGTGCTTGTAGCGAGCAGAAATCATCACCTTAATTAAATCCCATCAACACAAAAGCTAATGCTACAGACACCACTGTTACAGACACCACTGAAATCAATTTTTCAGAAAAATAATTCAAATAAAAGTGATAGGTTAGGTTAGGTGTACAGTAGCTGTATTATAATGTTTATAATAAGTTGCAGTTTGGTTGATAGATTTAGTCCGAAACATCGGAGTAAAATGAAACCTGATGATACCTAAACGGATTAGGAAGTTTTTATTTCATTCTCTAAAAATATGTTTACTTTTTCTCTCTCATTACTGCGAGAGGAAGTATTGCGTTCTTCTCCAATTTTTGAAATTAAGTTTCCGCCCCCTCCCTGACTCTGGTTTTCTAAATATTCTTCTCTTCTATAGCCGACCCCTGCCCTTGTGATTTGGAATTTTCCCACTTACTATTTTTTTTTTTTTTTTTTTTTTCCCGGGCGCATCGACGACTTATGGCCATTAGCGCCCCATATTCTCATATATCTTTCTCTTCTTTTGCCACTCGAGCTGGGATGGCACCAATACCTTAATTGGCGTCCACACACAACACTTTGCCTGGCAGAGTGAGGGGGAACCATTAGTGGTTGATTCTTCCCACACTTCCCCACTTATCTCATCGAACTGGTCGACGAGGGGGAGTGCGGGTTATTGCAGTGCCATCCCTTAACTTCTGGAGAACCTATTTCAACAACCCAAGCAAAAACCAAAAGCAACATTCTTTCTTTTAATATTGTAATTTTTAGATATTTTAATTGTATAACTTTTACATAAGGAGGCTACTGAACAAGTTAAATGAGGCCCACTTACTATTGTTCATTAAATTGTTCAATGTTAACTGTCATGCTTTAAATATTATTATATTGTTCTTTTATGCCTTGATAAAGGCAGCATATTTGTCGAAATGTTGGCAAATGTGTAGTTTTTATAGTTTCTAAAACTAAAACTCACTATTCTCTTCTATCCTATTAAAAACGGTCAAGAAGAATCTTCCATATTAATTAGTAAGTACTTTATTCGCAAAAAATTATTTTTAATTTTTCTGGGGATCAATTACAATTATTTCCGGTAAAAACTCGATTTCGAAAATTTCATTCCATCCCAATATCTACTCTTATAGGAATTAAGAGATACTCCTTATAGGAAGGAGTAAGAGGTCTGAAGAAAATTTGTCAATTAGCGCAAGAGAATCACAGAGAAGTCGTAAGACTGTTTCATATACTATATACGAGGGTCATTCAATAAGTCCCTCTACAGGTGCGGGGGAAGAATAGACCTGCTCCTGTCCAGGATGTCGTAAGAGGTGACTAAAGGACTACGCGGGGGCGGCTGGTGTACAGCCGTTTGGGTGTAGCCCACCCACGGAACCCTACCTCAATACCACACACAAACTCAAACACTTACACATCAACATGTACACCACACATACAGATCCCCTAAATCCGGAGTCAGGTATCGAGCCGGAGGTATGTGGGCGGGGGTATCAGCCCACTGGATCGGCCCCACTGAGCACCACGCCGAACTCAGTATGTAAATAGGCCTTCCCTCTGGTAAGGGCGCACTGCCGGAGGGTGATGTTCAGTTCGTCCCAACTCGTGGGAACTTATGGAACTATCATCACCTTTTGTACAGGAAAACGGAGTACCTCAGGGGAGCATTCTTAGCCCCATCTTATTCACAGTCGCTATAAATAGTATCATGTCCTGTATAGCAGCCCCTGTTACTGGAATATTATATGCCGACGACTTGGTAATCTTTAGTAGTGCTCCAAGTGTAGAGAAAGCAAAACAGAATTTACAAATTACTGTTGCAAATTTAGAAATCTGGTCAGAGCAAAATGGTCTTCGTTCTCACCAATAAAGAGCACATGCGTACATTTTCATAGATTCCGAAAAGTTCAGCCATCAATAAATTTAAAACTACAGGGGAGAACTATACTGTGTTCGGACAAAGTAAGGTATCTGGGTGTGACTCTAGATTCAGAGCTAAGTTGGCGCTCCCATATCCAAGACTTGAAACAAAGGTGCATCCAAAAATTGAATGCCATCAAAGTTGTAAAAGGTATTGCATGGGGAGCCGATCGCCACAATTTATTAAATTTTTATAAAGCTTTTGTTCGTAGCAGACTTGATTACGGAGTATAATTTACGAGTCTGCAAGAGACTCGGTACTCAAAATAATAAATACTATTGTAATGACATGGCAAAGTCATTGACATCGGCAAAGTACACCAAAGAAATAATTTACAACTAGTGGTTCCAGCCAGCTGCTATCAACAAAGGGTGAAAACAGTAACACTGTTGGCCGCCGACAGCCGCGGTCAACCAAACAAACAACAAAGCCTTTTCATCAATTCTCACATCAAAAAGCAGGCACCGCGATAAGTATGGCCACTAAATAAGGTCAGAAAACTACGAAGGTCGCCCAGGCCGCACACTAAGACAGATATCTTGGTGTGAGTGTGAACAACAGTATATATAAACTCTATGATATACGACGAGAGGATTATTATATCATCTACGACCAAACTATACACGAGCGGCAATTCACAGTTATATTCAACTTATCATTCTCGTAGTTGTGCACTTTAGTTCGTTATTTTAACCATTATAAATTATCAGCTATTTATCTTCTATTTATGATTAAGTATTTTATTATAATTATTAGTTACCATTTATCACGTTTAAATTATTGTTAAAATACAGTTTATTTTTATATAAAAAACCGTTTAATAATTCGAGCACTAACTTCCAAATCTCTCAAACTAACTTCCGCCCTCTTCAAGACATCTGCTACTCCAGGAATCACACATCAAACGATTCCATTACATCTAATATCTGATTCCATTACATCTGGTGGCAGCGACTAGGATCCGAACAGCGATTCCAGTAAGCCAAATTTTTTATTCATATTTAATTTATTTATTTAATTTTTTCTTCTACTGTGTTATATAAGTTCAATCATATTGAACTAAAATTTTTTTTTGAATAATTTATGAAAACTAGATCAAACAAAATTCGTGCTAACAATATTAAAATTTCTGACCCTCAATCAGTATCTAACATGACCACTTATAATTTAAATGGTGTACAGATGTCCTTAGAAGAGGCTGTGCAACACCTCTTGGGTGAAAGAGAAAGGTCTGCACCTGCTCCCTCGGCCCAAGATAAAACATCCATAATAGCAAGCCTAAACCTCCTGAACCAAATTCCGTGTTTTGACGCAGAGCAAAATACAAATATTGAATTATTCCTAGAACAAGTCCAACGATGCGCTAGATTGTCAATGGTCGAAATTTGTCAGATAATTTTTCAGAAAACTTTTTTTGAGCCGGGAGATGGCATGCGAGGCATGCGGCTAAGATGTGTAATATTCAGCATGAAACATTTTAAGGACTTTAATAATGTTTTTGAGCCGTGAACTGTCATCCAAGTCGAGGGCTACTATTTTATAATATTTAGCTAAACACTTTAATATTTTTTGATATTTTGTTCATGTTTACACTTATAATATTTAGCTAAACACATTCTAAGGACTTTATTATTATTTTTGAGCCGCGAGATGACATACAAGACTAGCGCTAATATTTTATAAAATTTAGCTAAAGACTTTAATATTTTTTGATATTTTGTTCATGTTTAAATTATGTTTACACTTATAATATTTCAGATAAACACATTCTAAGGACTTTAATACTGATTTTGAGCCGCGAGATGTCATCCAAGTCTATGGCTAATATTTTATAATATTTAGCTACAAACATTAAATAAATTATCATTCAATACTATGAATAAAGACAATATTTTTTGTTCATGTTTACACTTATAATATTTTAGCTAAACACATTCTAAGGACTTTATTATCATTTTTGAGCCGCGAGATGAGATACAAGACTAGGGTTAATATTTTATAAAATTTAGCTAAAGAGTTTAATATTTTTTGATATTTTGTTCATGTTTAAATTATGTTTACACTTATAATGTTTTAGATAAACACATTCTAAGGACTTTAATATTGTTTTTGAGCCGTGAGATGTCATCCAATCGAGGGCTAATATTTTATAATATTTAGCTACAAACATTAAATAAATTATCATTCAATACTATGAATAAAGACTTTGTTTTTTTATGCATTGTTAATAACATTCTAAGGACTGTGATATTGTTTTTGAGCCACGAGATGGCTTCCAAGTCGTGAGCAAACATTTTATAATATTTACCTAAGGACTTTAATATTTTTTGATATTCAATACTTTGTGCATTTTTATGGATTCTATTCATGTTTACACTTATAATATTTAGCTAAACACATTCTAAGGACTTTATTATCATTTTTAAGCCGTGAGATGACATACGGGACATGCGGCTATGTTGTGTAAAATTTAGCTTGAAACATTCTAAGGACTTCAATATTGTTTTTGAGCCGTGAAATGTCATCCAAGAGGCGGGCTAATATTTTATAATATTTAGCTAAAGACATTAATATTTTTTGA
This sequence comes from Triatoma infestans, assembly GCA_011037195.1. Classification (NCBI taxonomy): domain Eukaryota; kingdom Metazoa; phylum Arthropoda; class Insecta; order Hemiptera; family Reduviidae; genus Triatoma; species Triatoma infestans. The sequence continues at coordinate 26,242 of JAAEAF010009223.1, forward strand.
TATTTTGTTCATGTTTAAATTATGTTTACACTTATAATATTTTAGATAAACACATTCCAAGGACTTTAACATTGTTTTCGAGCCGTGAGATGTCTTCCAAGTCGAGGGCTAATATTTTATAATATTTAGCTAAACACTTTGATATTTTTTGATATTTTGTTCATGTTTAAATTATGTTTACACTTATAATATTTAGCTAAACACATTCTAAGGACTTTAACATTGTTTTTGAGCCATAAGATGGCATACAAGACTAGGGCTAAGTTTTTGTAATATTTAGCTTGAA
>JAAEAF010009224.1:0-43086 GCA_011037195.1 Triatoma infestans
TTTTTTATTTTCTCTTACTCCTAGTAAGAGAAAGTATTGCGACAGTGCCATATTTTCTCTTTTAATTTTTTTTATTTTTATTTGCCATTCACAATCTACTAACAAAATTTAATAAGTGAGTAAGGTAGTGAGAGGTACACACCCACACACACACACACACACACACACACACACACACACAGCACTTCCGGTAGAATTTCGTAACATCAATCTGGTTAGAGGTGGCTGCGGAACCAGCAGTGGCTCAGCGCCGCTCTATTCAATTATCTGAAACAATTGTGGAGACTAGTTTTTTATTCCTAGAATTTTTCGGTATTTAGATTTTACTGTTTTTATTAACAAATGTAAAATTTTGACATCACTATGAAAAGAAGAATTATTAGAAACTGAAAATGGCAGTTTAGTGATTTATGAAGTATTTTTTGGACTGAAGAAACTGGGTTTTCCGAGAATTGAACGCGCTTGGATGGACCTCATCATAATGATAGAAACTTAATTTCGAAAATCGGATAATCACAATACATTTTCTCACGCATTAACAGACATTAAAACAAATTCTTTGATGTTAAAGGAATTAAATTTCAATTGAAACAAGTGCCAACCTACCAACAGAGGCAATTAGAGAACGATTACATTGTAGAGAGACCAATAATATTGTATGAACAGATTTGAATATTAACGTCTGTTTTCTTAGAACCATCTGGAAACAACTTCTTAGTGCTTTGCTACAGTTGCTTGAAGGAATATTTCTATCCAATACCAAGACTTTAAATTATAAAATCTTTTCAATAAAATTCATAACAAAAAAGAAAAAGGGGAAGAACAAATATAAAGTTGATTGGGGAATGTACTCTAATAAAGAAACATGGAGCCACAATAGTGGCACCATAGCGGGCGCAATAAAATTTAATGTATATAAAATGTAATTTTCTCGTTATCATTAATATGTATTGCACAGGATGACGGAAGTACGGTTAATGTGGTGTTATTCGGTGAATTTCCAAAAAGTTATCACTTATCAGACAATCTGTATGTATTCACATCGTAAATATCGGTAAATGTTTACGTCCAAAATGTGTGTCTTCCAAATCGTCGTTATAACATTAGAAACTTTTTTATTCATTTGTTTCGTATTTGGGAAGAACCCATACTAAATGGAGTTTTGTTCTTTTAAATACCATACAATAAAAGTATAATAATGACGCAAGAAAATATAAAACATAAAAATAATTATCAATCATCGAACTACATAAATATATTATCTACATTATTAAGTAGGACTACCACAGACACATAAAACTAAAGTTAAAAAAAAAAAAAAAACAAGTAAAGAACGGCAGATTACTATTGTATATATATGTATATATCTATAAACAGTTACTTACATATAACAAAAATAGTGATGATGAATATAATAATAATAACAGGGAAGGGAATAGCTAAGTGGATAGCGTGCTGGACTCCCACGCAGAGGACCCGGGATCGAGTCCAGCTGTGGTACCCTTAGTTTTTTTTTTCCTAGAAGCCTCTACAGCTCACTGTCCGATAATGGATAGGGTAGCCTGTAACGAGAGAACACGGTCGCCGGCAATGCACTGAGAAGGCTCCGGGCCAATGACCATAGATGGTGACGCGACTTAAATTAAAAATAATAATAATAACAAAGAAATAAAACCTTACAAACAATCCGAAAAATCTTTTAACTTCAATGCTGAAATCACAAAATAATATAAATTAATCATTTTTTTAATTCGTATCATTTATAATCAATAAATTCTGTAAATTTTCCACTTTTCCTAAATTGGATTTCGTATAAATATCTAAATGTTTCTTGCTAATAATGTGGTGTTTGTACGACAATGGCCAGAGGAGTTTCTTGCTAATATTTTCAAACAAAGAATTAGATTCATTTAAATTACATAGCTCACATATAACTTCGCCATTAAAGCTATAATTATGATCTCTACAATATAATTTCGCATCTAAGGGTTACCTAATTACTTTATCTTACTCCTAGTAAGAAGAATTGTAATCGCGTCAAATTTTCGAATCGAGTGTTCACCGGAAATTTCCGTTTTGCGCTTCCCTGAATCCAAAAAAGTGGTTTTTAGCAAAATGGTCTGTGTGTGTGAGAATGTGTGTGTGTCTCTCTCTCTGTGTGCGCGTGTGTGTCTGTGTATATATACATATATATGCATTTGAACAGCATAGCTCAAAATCGAAAAACCGTAGAAAGTTGAAACTTTATATTCCCTTTAGGTATCACCATGGGACGTTATCAGTACGTTATCTGTCAAAATTCCTCAACCGAAAAACCGGAACACATTACTAGTTGTTTTTTTTTACGTTTTTGCGATTTTCTCAAAAATGGCTCCAACGATTTTTCTTGAAACTAGGTACATCAACTACACATACAATGAGCTACAACTTTTATTTGAAACATTTCTCCGAAAAAATTCATGTAAGGATACTTTTTTGGAGAACGGTGGTGTTACGGCTTCCTCTAAAGTGCTATTTGAGTTTATTAGACAATTCTGTCATATAAATAATGTTAATTACAATTAAATATGTTGTTAAAATTCCGTGATTCGGATGACCGAAAATGCGTTTACTTTACCACTTTACTAAATGATTTTTTTTTCACTTTTTCCCGATATTCTCAAAAATAGCTCAGACGATTTTCTTGAAACATCCTATATAAACTACATATACAAAGATCTACAACTTTTATTTAAAACGTTACTCTGAGAAAATTCAATTAAGGGCCACTTTTAAGGGAGAGGTGGGGTTATGTTTTTCTCTAAAGTGTTATCATAGTTTAATTATACAATTCTATCATCCAAACAAAATAATTAGAAATAAACAGATAGTCCAAATTCCGATTTTCAAGAAAATTAGTAAACGGAAAGTGCGCTTTTACTGAACAGTTTTTTTTTTGTTTTTCAGTTTTCGTCGAATTTCATTAAATTTGGTATACTAACTATAAAATTATAATTTTGAGAACTGGAGTGAAAGAATGTTCTGTGAGTGTTTTCACACCAGATTTTTCCTAACTGGCTTAATATTCTGTACGTTAAAACATTGGAAACTTAGTTATTACGAAATAAATAAATAAATAATAATAATAATAGTAATAATAATAATAATAATAATAATAATAATAATAGGCTAATAATAAAAGTAACAAACAAAACAAAGCGAATTGTGTAAAATAAGACAAACCATTTAATTTTAATCAAAATAATACGAACATTTATTCCGTTAAAACCAGTTGTTTAATCTCTAGAGATTAACAGTGATTTTTTTGCTTTCTCATACTCTCCTATTAAGAGAAAGTATTGCAGTCGTGCCAAATTTTCGAAATTGAATTTTCACCGGAGAAATACAACTTTTGAAGTCCCCTGAATGTACAAAAAAACGGTTTTAGCAAATGCTCTGCCACGCTCTGCGCGCACGCGCGCGTGTTTGTATGAATTTATGTGAAACAAAATATCTCACAAATGAAAAATTGTATGACCCTTAAAACTTCGTATTCCGTTTAGATATTATCATAGCATTAGACACGTTTCAGGTAAAATTCATCCACTCGGAAGTGCTGCTTTACTAAGTGCCTGAATTGTTCGTGATTTTCTCGAAAACGGTGGCATCGATTTTCTTTAAACTTGTTTTACTATAATATATTTACCTTAATTTCTTATAATTTATTTATTTAACAACAGTTTCACGGGAATACATTTTTAGAGGTTCTAAGGCACAGTAGCCTTTAGACCCTTCCCTTAAAGCACCTTTTCAATTCAATGTATAGTTCTACCAATAATATAATATTGATGTACTATATTAGAAGAATTGCTAGAATCCCAAGTTTAAAGAAGTGCGTCCAGTTCGTTTAACTGGATGTGCGTCTTTACAGAATAGGCTTCCATGTTTTTCACGCAGAGCGTGGCAGACAATACGCTAAAAACGTTTTTTCTTTACTCAGGGGACTTCAAAAGTTGTATTTCTGGTGAAAACTCAATTTCGAAAATTTGGCGCGACTGCAATACTTTCTCTTAACAGGAGAGTATGAGAAAGCAAAAAATCATTGTTAATCTCTAGAGATTAAATAACGGTTTAAATGGAATAAATGTTCGTATTAAAATTAAATGGTTTGTCTTATTTTACACATTTCTCTTTGTTTTGTTTGTTACTTTTATTATTAGCCTATTAGCCTATTATTATTATTAATTTCGTAATAACTAAGTTTCCAATGTTTTAACGCACAGAATATTAAGCCAGTTAAGAAAAAACTTGTGTGAAACACTCACACAACATTCTTTCACTCAGTTTCTCAAAATTATATTTGACAAATTTTATAGTTAGTATACTAAATTTAAAGGAAATTCGACGAAAATTGACAAAAAAAACTGTTCAGTAAAAGCGCACTTTCCTTTTACTAATTTTCTTAAAACTCGGAATTTTGACCATTTATTTATTTATAATTAATTTTGTAATTAAAATTGGGAATGTTAATTGCACAGCTATAAACCAATCACTATTATATGATCCATTCTTCAGGAAAAATTCAATTTAAGGTATTTTGTGTAATTACAAATATTATTTGAGTTAGTGTCTTCTTTTCTCACGGTAGTGTGGCCGTTTGCATACGGGACAATATCCCCAGCAGACGGCTACCCGTTCAAACTAATCTACAAGCCGTTGCCGTGCGTCTAACTGCACCACTGCAGATCACCTTAGAAAGTATCTACCGGCCAGGTATATTCTGGCGGAGAGATGATCTGAAGAACCTGCTCTCGCAGTTCCCTGCCCCGGTATTGTTGATGGGAGATTTTAATCTTACAACACCTGGTGAAGATCAGCTAGAACGGTTGCTCGAGGCAGAACTCTTGAAGAGATTATAGATAATGCTAACTTGATGCTCCTCAACAGTGGTGAAGCAACACACTTTAATGCACATTCAGGAAGCTTCAGAGCTATTGACCTGAGTGTTACAACACCCACCATTGCATTTCGCTTGGAAGGGCCATTAAAATTGGGAATGCTAATTGCACAGCTATAAAGCAATCACTATTATATGATCCATTCTTCAGGAAAAATTCAATTTAAGGTATTTTGTGTAATTATAAATATTATTTGAGTTGGTGTCTTCTTTTCGTGCTCTCTTCTGGATTACTATAAAAATACATTCTGTTTCTACCTGTTAAGAGTAGCAATCAACATGACTCTACCCACCTCTATATCTTTGTTACCCTGTTTAATACCAACCAGATTTTTTTTAAACTCCATATATAAAAATAGAAGACATTGTTAGCATTTTAAATTAAATCAATTTTAAGATATGGATGAAATGGTTAAATTATATTAATAATATTAAAGTAAAGTAGAAGTTCTTATATTCAGAAAAAATCTGTTTTAAATTTTTAAAGTGAATTTAAAAAACAATTAAATGTCAGAAAACATAATACAATTTCGCTTAAATTTATGTTTTATTACCTTTCTGATGATAATCTACCCCTTATCAATGGACAATATTCTCTTAGAGACCTTATCTTAAAAATCTTACCAGTTTTTATACGCTTTTTTAATAAGTTTGTACTGTTGTAGAGTAAATGTAATATTAAACACCACAGCAAGTTATTACTTTTTTTTTTTTTACAATTCTCGTGCATTTGCCACACAGTTTGCGCTCTCGTTTAAGGTAGACCTAAACACGAGGGTGTAAATGTCCTTTTATCCTCTTGTCAAATAAATAATTTTTGTTTTATTATTTCTGTTTGTTTCTTTTTTTATAAATAAATAAAACGATTTAAAATTGTTTACAGATTTATTTCACTGATTTAATTTTATAAAAAAAAAAAACAAAAAAAAAAACGAAGTTTCTATTTAATTGCTCTGGGCGATTTAATAAACAAATAATGTTAACAAAACAGAAAAATTCTGTACTCTTCATTACTTCAATATTATGCACATTATCTCCATTAATGCATTAATTGGCGGTGTATATATACGAGTATATATCTAGACATAGATCAGAGAAATTTACGACGTTAAGAGAAACAAACAAAACACTGTTCGCTAATTTACAGCAAAGTTAAAAAAAAAAAAAAAAAAAAATCTGGTGTGAACCGTCACACAACTTTCTCTTACTCTAGTTCTCAAAATTATAATTGACAAATTTTACAGTTAGTGTACTAATTTAAAAAAAAATCGTCGAAAACTGATAAAACTGTTCAGTAAAAGCGCACTTCCTTGTTTACTAATTAATACTCTTGAAACACGGAATTTTGGCCATCTATTTATTTCTAATTAATTATGTTTGGAAGATTGATACAATTGTATAATCAACTATGATAGCACTTTAAAGAAAAACATTACCCCACCACTACCCAAAAAGTGCCCTTAAATGAATTTTACCAGAGAAATGTTTCAACTATAAGTTGTAGATCTTTGTATGTGTACTTTAAATACAAAGTTTCAAGAAAATCGTCGCAGCCATTTTTGAGAAAATCGCGAAAAAGTGGAAAAAATCATTTAGTAAAGTGGTACTTCTGGTAGAGTAATTTTGACAGATAACGTAGTGACAGATCCTATGGTGAGACCTAAATGGAATATCAAGTTTCAACTTTCTACGGTTTTAAGTTTTTGAGCTATGCGGTTCACATATATACCACACAAACCTAGACACAACACACTCACACACAAAACCCTTTTCTAAAAACCACTTTTTTGGACTTAGAGAACCTCAAAGCGGAAATTTCCGGTGAAAACTCGATATCGAAAATTTGACACGATTAGAATACTTCTTCCTCTTACTAGGCGTAAGAGAAAATAAAAAGAGAAAAGAATAAAAAAAGCTTGAGACAATTAATAAAAAAAATGTTACCCCAACAGAATCATTTATTATTTAAATATATATATATCTATATATATAAAATAAAATAAAATAGGTCAAATTAATTTCAGAAATACGTGAAACACTTGGATATTTCACATTTATAGTTGCAATCTGCATAAACTGTGGTTAATAAAAGAAGAAGTATTACAAATGACCCAGAAGTTATGCTTCATTAGGTTGCAGGTTTATTATTACTATACTTAATGTTATATTACTTTCCCTCGTCCGTGTGAGCGGAACTAACACTTTGAATGGAAAATGTTGCAAACCGCATCAGGTGTTTTTTTATTTTTTATTTGTTAAAGAAACTGTACAGGAATTCTTTGAAATGGAATCTAAATCTGAAACTTTTAGGAATTGGTAGATCTATATGGATAGCAAGAGATTCAGTTTGGAAATTTAAAATGAATACAACGGGTTTTCTTGAAGTTTAAATGTAATTAACGGAAACTCCATTTCACCATCCGTAACTTGCAGTAACTACCCTACGATTTTCTTCAATGCATTGAATGGGAGCTTGCTTTGCAATGATTGCAGTTTGTACTGTTTTCACAAACAGAAAAACGTTGACTCATATAAACTCCAGTGCTTGAATATTTATTTTATTGCATTTTTTGCGCATGTATATATTGCACGTAATAACAACTATGATTTTTGCGTCAAGATCTGAAGTGGTTCTTAAAGTTATCTGTGACAACCATCAAAACTTCCAAGAGAAGTTTTAAAGAGACGATTCTTAAAGTAAATACATCGAACCCAGACGATAGGTAAAGAAACGGCGGTCATTACTTGTGCCATCCCTTTTCCTGTTTTTCAAATCTAAATCCCAGTTAAGTCCTGTTGAACAAAGTAATATAAGGGAATATTTACTCCAAACAACCAGTCTTTCTCGTACCCTCTGCCACAATTACACTTAAGTCATATGACTTCTTTGAATAGAAATAACCATGGAGTGTTTTTCTCATTTTTACTTTCTCTTACCTCTATTAGTAAGAGTAAGTATTGCGATCGTGCCAGATTTTTGAGATTGGGATTTCATCGGAATTACATGTTTTAGGGTACCATGAATGCGAAAAAAATGTTTTAGCGAATGGCATATTTCTTCTTACACTAAGTAAAAGTAAAGTAGAGTAAAGTCTATTTTTTCAGGCGGGCTTTCTCCAACTATCAAACTAGGCGTCGTGTGTTAGGAAGCACCTACTTTATTGTTAACATTTTTCAAACTGATATAAAATTTAGTAGTTATACCTTAGAGAATTCTACCCGAACAGTCCTAATATATCTAATATATCCCGTTATATCTAATACGAGTATAACCCGTGTCCTAATATATCTAAAGCCGGCCTCTTTATTTAAAAGCATTTAATACCAGGATTGTATTTTGTTGGTTCTTGTTGTTTGATGTTTCATACGGATTCCCCTGTTATTTTGTTTATGTTTATGGTTGTTGACTTATTTTGGATATTGATTATTTTGGTTGTTTGTTTTTCGATTTGTATTGTTCATACTACATTTTTTGTATTTGTATTGATGTTCATATTGTTTTGTGTAACTATATTATTTTATTTTATTTAGTGTGAAATAGCTACCATAACGCTTAAGCATCGCCCCATGTAGCGGTTACGTCAACCCCGGACAAAAAGACAAATTGCAGAATATATATATATATATATAAACTGTTTAAGATATAAAAATAGACATGATCTAATTTTTCAACAGAAACTTTGTCTAATATGTTAATAATGTTGTTATGATCATCCAAGTTCTTTATATATCTGCTTAAATACGTTGATCTAAGTTTAGAGTACAAAGCACAATTTAATAAAAAGTGAGCAACATCCTCTTTACATTCTCGGGAACAACACAAACAACGTTCTTTACCATAAACAAATTTTTCTCCTTTAATATATAATCTGGTATGATGTTTGGAAGCCAGACGTAACTGACAGACTGCTCTGATTTTATTGATATGAGAATTATATAAAATAAATTGACTGTGAGGATTAAAGGGACAGATATTTCTATAGTACATATTATAACCAGAATTAATTACTTTGTCAATGTCCTTACTAATCAGATTATTGCTGAATGATGTTATTATGTTATTAAATTCAGTTTCTATTAATTTAGGACTTTGAGTGAACAGACATCCGATCTGCCGATAGTAAATAAGCATTCTATGCATGTTCAAACACAAGCTGAAGCAGCCTCTGCTCGCATGCTAATGCTATTCTGTTCATGGAAGTATATGCATGTTCAAACAAGTTCAAGCATCATCCTTTACAAAATCTGAGTTAATTTTTCAATAATAGTGTAAATATTTTTAGCTTTTAGACATAAACAATATAAATACGGCTACGGACTGTAAAATTTTAGTGAACCAAAAATCGATATGTGAAATTTTCTATTAATTGATTATTTAACATCAAAATTTTTCATCACAGACATTTTCCGTGGTAGGCTGCTTCATTTTGTGGTCATCGACCGGTTTCAGGCGTTCGCCCATCTTCAGGATGCGTTTTTCAGACAGTGTGACAACACAGACTTGCACAGAGCAAATTTAGTATACACACTGATTGTTTTTAACTGTATTTAAAACTCTTTAACTGTAACTTAAAACTTTAACTGTATTTAAAGTTTTAAATACAATTAAAAACAGTCAGTGTGAAAAACTAAATTTGCTCTGTGCAAGTCTGTGTTGTCACACTGTCTGAAAAACGCATCCTGAAGGTGGGCAAACGCCCGAAACCGGTCGATGACCACAAAATGAAACAGGCTACCACGGAAAATGTCTCTGATGCTTTCCAGCTCTGCGGAACCAACCACCACAACAACAATCAATATTTTTCTCACACTTACAGCCAAAATGGCGCGCCCCGGACAAATGTCCGAGTTGCCCGCCCCTAGAGCGAGCGCTGCATTAAGGCATAATGACCGTAGCAGTTAAGTGCCTTAAAAAAAAGAAAAAAGTAGTTATACTCTGGACCCGAACTGGAGACCTTTAAGTCCATGGTTATAACCCTCCATTAAACCCGACCACCTTTTTTTAACCATTTACTATTAACTTAATTACTTTCTCTTACTCGTACTAGCGATAGTGCTAGGTTTTCGAAATACATGATCTTTCACAAGAAATATATGGTTTGGGGTCCCTTGAGTATGAAAATAATGTTTTTAGCGAATGGTCTATATGTGTGTGTGTGAGTTTAAGAGAATATCTGAAAAACGAAAAGTGGGAGAAAGTTTAAATTTGATATTCCGTTTAGGCGCTACTATCGTATCACATATGAAGATTTCTGGCAAAATTCATCAACCGAAAATATGACATTACTGAATGGTTATTTTCACTTTTTCATGGTTTTCTCAAAATCTATCTACACACATAAATCCATTGTCTATCTACACACACTTTTATGTAAAACCATTTTTCTGGGGGAACAATAGCTTTATGCTTTCCTTTAAAGTACCATATGGTTTTATCACCCACACAGAATTAATACATATTAAAAAGCATTGATAGAATTCCAAATTTGAAAAAATCGGTTAACCGGATTTTACAAAATAGGTTTTTGAGTTTTGTCTTTTTTTTGGACTTTACTCAAAAAGCACTACGATTTCCATGTAATGTTGAGATAACAGACACTAAAACTATTGTTCTACATTAATAATACAGTCAAATAAAAATGGGGCAAGAGAAAGTTGTGTGAGTTGCACACACTGACTTTCGTTTTTTCTTACAACGGGTAATAGCAACAGAATACTAATTTTACCTCCATCTACTATTTAAATTAAATCGAAGTAGTATCGAGAGTAAATATTTAATGAAAGAAATAAACGTATTCTGAGGGAAGCAGTATATATGTATATAGTGTAATGAAAATACAAAAATGGCAAATTGAAAAGACAAACAAGAGAATGTGGGTAACACTAGATGAAGTAGGTGTAGAGAAGGTATTGATTCGTGCGGTACAGAAGATGTATCAATATAATGTTTACTGTGTGAAGCAGGGGGAAAAAATATCCAGATCATTCCAGACTTCCAAGGGCCTAAAACAGAGATGCTGCCTATCGCCCACATTATTTAAAATCTACCTGGTTAGGGCGGTGCACGAATGGCTCAGAAAGTGTAAAAGAATGGGTTTGCAGATTGAAGAGGAGCACCTTTATACTTTATTCTTTGCTGATGACCAGGTAGTTATAGCCCAGGATAAAGAGGATCTAGAACTGATGATGAGGAAGCTGAAGGATTCATATTCAAGTTGGGGAATGAAGATAAATTATAATAATACAGAGTATATGGTGGTAGTAGGAAGTGAGAAAGAAGATCTACTGGTGGACGGGGAGAAATGCAGGAGGACTAAGTATTTTAAGTACTTGGGTTCGGTTTTGGAAGAGGAGGGAGGTTGTGAAGAGGAAGTGCGGATTAGAAGTGGTTAGGCCCGAAAGGTGGTTAGGATGTTCCACCCAGTAATATGGAATCAATCTCTGTCAAAAAATAATAAAAAACGTATCTTCTACTCAATAATAGAAGGAATGTTGAGTATGGATCAGAAACCTGGGCTATTACAAGGAAAATGTGTGCAAAGTTGAGTACTGTAGAAATGGATTAATGGAGAAGGTGTTTGAAAAAAACTAGAAGAGATAGATTAAGGAATGAAGATATAAGGAAGGAAATGGATGTCAAGGAGACTATGGAGGAGAGACTAGTAAAAAGAAAACTGAAATGGACGCCTCAGAAGGATGCCCTCAGAAAGATGGCCAGAGATGGTGAGAAAATGGAATCCAGAGAGAAATAGAAGACGAGGAAGACCATCCCGAGAGTGGGAAGATGATATAGAGGAACAGATGGCTGGTAGAGGATTGCGGGAAGATGACTGGTGGAAGAGAGATCTTTGGAGGGACAATTTGACCTGACGGCAACCCAGTAGAAAGGGAAACGCCGGGAAAGTAAAGTAAGTAAGAAAAAACAATCCCTGGCAAATTCAAAAGACAAAAACGAACAGAAAAAATTTGCCAGTGAACCATAATTCAAAACCCTCTTCCCACAATAACAATAGAAAACGCAGTAAACAATACACAACTCACCTGGACCAAATAATTCTTAAGGCTTAAAAAAACCGAACAGCTTTTAGTATTAGTTTTAGTTTTAAATCTGCTAGCTTGTAAGTGTGTACATACGAAATAAAACAGCCTTTAAGTTTGTACATCTATGAATGATGCATGCAAGTCAAGAAAATAAAATGTTCAGGTGGATTGTATGTTATATTGAGGTTAGAAATCATACTTGAAAATTTTTTCAGTGATATGTCTATAAATGTCTGTATATAAGCTCGCTTACACTCGTTATATTTAGGCCTGTAAAAAAGAACCCATATTTAAGTATTCGTGCTTGCGTGGTTGCTGTATGTAAATGTGTGTGGAACGTGAAATGTGGAAGGAATGCATAGTTATAAAATAAACTTGCTTATATAGATTACTTGCTCAACATAGTTACGAATCTATACCATCTTACGATCATTCGGACCGGATTCTATCATTTCTTATCAGTAACTATTCCATACCGGCCCACGGCTGACATTTTCGTGTTATTTCGCTCTGTAATAAATTAATAAATAGAAATAATAAGATGGTATGGATAAATAATTATCAATGTAAAATCTCCTTCAAAATACATAGTTTTTCTTACACCTCCCCACTCTTTGATGTTTCCATTTAAAAAGAGAACATCACTAAAGGACCGAACATGTGTTTTCCCGTTCAGGTAGCAATACCGCTTATAACCTAGTTCCGTCAAAACAAATACTTTTAAAATCCAGTGTATCAACTGTATTTGCTCTGTGCAAATCTATGTCATTAAACTGCTTAGCAAAAACATCCTGATGATGGGCAACATCCGAAACCGGTCGATCACCACAAAAAGAAGCAGGCTATCACGGAAAATATCTCTGATGCTTTCCAGATCTGCGAAACCAACCACAACAAATATTATCGAAACATTGGCAGGAATTCATTTTGTTTTTACTTCTGGTCGAAATCTCACGAATTTATATTTTGTATATTTATATAATATTATTTCAACTTGATGCCTGCATTATTATTACCTGTACATAAAACTAACTCAGTTTAAATTTCATCTAAATAATATGGCCATTATAATATAAATATTGTTAAATTATCAACTACGCAAACAAAATGGGTATTGCGATGTAAACTTGTGTGAGTATAGTTAAAGTTCTTTCTATCTATATACGATGAGGATGTTTAATAAATGGGTATACTGTTACATTTTGTCTTTCTAAAAGTGTAATATACTGGTAATAGACGGGGGCTGGCGAACATGTTCACTATAACAGACAGAACTTTTCCTGTTTCCAACCGTCCACACTACGTACACACGTAATTCTATGAAGTACAGTTCAAAGCTCAATTCAATACGAGCCAATTTTCATTCTCATATTTCCATAATACGATAAGTTTAGTAGAATATAAGGTTCACTTTATCCTTTATTAGTCTGTTCCCCTAACTTCTCTATATGCCCATTTTCACTTTCTCTTGCTGTTTGCAATATTGGGTCTTGTGAAATTTTTGAAATAGAGTTATCACTATAAATAAGGCCCGCTTTACTAAAAAAAAGGTTTCTAGAGTGTGGCCTGTATGGTTTAGATATAATAAAGTATAAGTTATTCGATTATATATAATATAGAATATTAAAAAAGTACGTACAACTACGAAAATCCGACAGCTAGAAATTGTCATTGTGGAATAGAAAATTGCATGGACATAACGGTGTCAATAATAGACTCGTAAAATGTATTGAAGTAAAATTAAGTTTATTGTTTATGTAATGTTATGGTGTGGATGTGTGTAGGTAGCTTGTGTTGTATATACGGTTAAGAGGTAGAAGTAATAAGAAATAATCAAGAGACTACCACTGGTTTTAAAATAAATATATTATTTTCTACACAAATTTAAGCACAATTATAATATCACAAGTATATCTAGAATAAAGGCAAATATCTATCGTTGGCACTGAGCGATTCCTGAAGTGTACTAGCTTTGGAAGTAGAATTACGACTCTATGGTTTGAAGACTGAGTACTCTTTACTCTTTTAAAGCTAATATTTGACTCTCTTCTTTGGAATTGCTCTCTCTCTCGCGGGGGAATTCTCTTATACAAAGGAGTTATCCTAACGGGATTTCGTGCCTTTGTTTAATGATCCCAATTTACAGTACCTGACACTAAAGTACAATCTTTTTGAAGATAAATTCACAGTCTAATATATTAACAAAATTAGATAAATTATTTTTTTAAAACTATTATTTTTCATTTCGTACTTCCACATTATCCCCCCTCCTGGAGAAATTTTTCGGCACGAAAAATTTGGGAGATAATCTGGAGTTGTAGAGGCTTGGAAGTTGTCGAGAGGCGTGTGTGTAACCTCTGCAAGGTGGCCGTGTTTTGTAGGGTGAAGTCATCTTCTTCTGGAGCAAACGCTGCTTGAAGGTGTGAGCGTTGCTGTGGTGTTTGAATGTCTTCTACTCGAGCGAACGCTGTGTGAGTGGGTGAGCGTTGCTGTGGTGGTAGGCTGACATGCGAACACTGCTTGGCGAGTGAGAGTGTTGCTGATGAAGATGTGACTGGCAATGGGTAGACAAGGTGATCAGTGTAGACAAGTCGGTACTGTAGGTGTGTATGTACTTTCTTGAATTAACTCTATATGGACAAAAAAAAACTCTTAAGTATTTCAAAAATAATTAACAAATAAATAAATACACAAAATACACAAATAAAAAAAATATATATATTTAATAAGCGTGCGGGATGCGGAAGGATTATAGGATCATGAGGAATCCGAAGTTTAGTGTCAATTACTTTGGTAAATCTTGGGTATCTGAAAATGATTATACATAAATTTATATGATAAAATTCTAACAAATAACGTGCAATATTAACTAATCATGCAATTAAATTCATGCGCATGCAATAACATTCATGCACATGCAATCGTGCAGACGACGAAGATTCTTGAATCTGTAAAAGAGAGGTTAAAGAAATTTAAATTTCAACAAATATTAGTGTAAAAATTATTAAAGCTAAGAGGTAAAGATGAAATAGCTAGCTTGAGGGGTATGTGCAAGTATTTCGGCCGTTTCTATAGCTATGAGTTCTTTCAACTGTTTTGCGTTTTCTAGATGAGTTGAATATAACCTTGAACAATACAAGAAAACAATTAAATATTATAAAAATATAACATTAAAATACAAATGACAGACAAGTACAAGAATAATACAAATTATTTAATTTCCTTTTAAGACGAACTGAAAAAAATAAATTAATTAGGCAAATACAATATATATAAAAAAAATATGAATATCATCTCATCAAGAGTAACTACGAATTCACTTGGTCATCTTGATTTCTGGAAAATAAAATAAATTGTAAATGATTATTTAAAAATAATGAAAGATACAATGCAATAATTGCAATGTCACATGGTCGAATAACTAGTGTTACGAGAGTTCAGTGCTGAAACAAAAATAATAGGTCGATTATTGCAACAACTAAAGTAAAAAAATATATCAATACACTTTAGACATTTTTGTTCTGAAGACAAAATTCTTACGTATAACATTAACATGTGGTGTAAGGTTAAGAAGTGTGATAGATTGAGAATTATTTCAAGAGATTCTGTATTGTTGTGTTATGTATTGTGTGCGCGAGGTGGCACAGAAATTTTGTGGCTAGTTACTAGGGATGTTAGTGAACTTAGCGATTAGTACTAAATTAGTGTGTTTGAGTACCAGTTGAAAATTGAATGTTGAATTTATTAAGTGTTAGATACGGTGCGCAAATTAATGATTGCCCTGTAAGAAAATTTCTACAAGTATTGATTGGAAATCGCCTTTTAATTGCGAAAGTATAGATTCGCCAGAAAAATTTGAACTTTTGACATTGTCCGCATGCAAATGAAGTGACGTGATGCCATAGTTAGGTATTACCTAGTTAGACAGGACTGATGGATGCAGGTATGATTGCCATGGTCGTAATATCAGGTTTTCGAGAAAGCGACTGAGGGCTAACTCGTTTTGGGCTGTATTTGGAAACAATTACGAGCCGTATATCCAAATTTTGAACAATATTGGCAAGTGGGCCTATTTTGGAGGTTATTGCTAGTTTCGTTACCATTATTATGACATACTGGGGTCTATCTGAATAAGGGTTAAATCGCGAATTGTTTGAATTAATTCGAGGACTATGATTATTACTATAATATTGATTATTATTATTATTATTATTATAGCGATTATTACTATTTGCTCTGTGATTAAAATTTTGAGGAATATTAAATTTCTTAGGCATTTTGCCAAAGTTAGTACGAGGTTTTGGTCTGAATTTGTTGGTGCAGTCCACGTCAAAATGTGGACCGGAACAATGGCGACAAGGTCTGTTCTTTATTACATTAAAAACTCTAGTTGGTTTTAATTGTGGCTTTTGACTTTTATTACGATGCGGGCATTCTCTGTGGAAATGCATTTGTCCACAGAAACGACAAGGAGATGGGGGCGTACGAGGATTGGAAGTTTTCGAACTAACAGCGAAAACTGTGGGGTTTGTTTCAGAAGCCTGAACTTCTTTTAGGGCACTGGCATAAGAAAGTGCTTCGTCTAATTTTTGAGGTAGCTTAGTTCGCACCTCATTACAAAGCGGTTGAGGAAGTGACTTCAGGAACGCATCAGTGGCCAGTTTATCTAAAATAGTTTGTAAGGCCTCGAGTGGGTTAGCTTGTGCTTTTAAATGAATGGCGGATTGGATATGTCTAATCCTATCCGCGAAAGTTTCAGGAGACTCTGTTGGAAGAGATTGAATATTAGTCATCTGTTGTAAGAGGACTAGGGGTGTTTTCTCTTTACGAAATCGGGCTAGAAGTCGCTCGGAAATTAGAGGATACGTTATATTTGTACCCTGGCGTTGTAATTCGGCTTTCTGGGTGTCGTAAAATATTTTTGCAGAACCTGAGAGCCTAAGTGCTAATATTTCTAATTTAGCAGCGTCGTCCCAGCCAGAAAGACTAGCACAATGGCTAATTTGGTCAAGGAAATCTGACACTTCGGCTGAATTTTCGCCATCGAAAGTAGGTAAACTATTAATTAATTGCAAATTTCTCAAGGGACTAGGTTGATTGTTAATTGGAGGATTTGCTAATTGCTGCTGCGCAAGTAAATATTCTACAGCAGAGTCGATGCCCATGTCTTGTCCATTAATCTTATACATTTTGTCAGTGAACGAATTACTTGGGGAAAGATTATATTTTTCAAGACGTCTACGTAATTGGAGTAAATTGCCTCCAACAGAAAGGTTATTATCGCGTAATATCTTTATAATTTGGGATCTATTAAGTACACTCATAAATTCAAAATTCACGAGGGATAGTGCAAATACACAACTTTAAAAGTGAAATTCAATAGAAAATTCAATTATGGGAAATATTTAAGATATTTCCGCTGAGAAAATAATTTAAAAACAATCAAATTATCTGATGGATAATTTATTTAATTATGAAATTGAAATTTTTACGTACTTGTAAATCTGTGGATTCTGGTTGAAAATATCCCAAACAGCTGGCACCAATGTAATGTGATTGGTGATGTGATGATGTGTTTGTAGGTTGTGTTGTATATACGGTTAAGAGATAGAAGTAATAAGAAATAATCAAGAGAGTACCACTGGTTTTAAAATAAATATATTATTTTCTACACAAATTTAAGCACAATTATAATATCACAAGTATATCTAGAATAAAGGCAAATATCTATCGTTGGCACTGAGCGATTCCTGAAGTGTACTAGCTTTGGAAGTAGAATTACGACTCTATGGTTTGAAGACTGAGTACTCTTTACTCTTTTAAAGCTAATATTTGACTCTCTTCTCTTTCTCGCGGGGGAATTCTCTTATACAAAGGAGTTACCTTAACGGGATTTCGTGCCTTTGTTTAATGATCCCAATTTACAGTACCTGACACTAAAATACATTCTTTTTGAAGATAAATTCACAGTCTAATATATTAACAAAATTAGATAAATTATTTTTTTAAAACTATTATTTTTCATTTCGTACTTCCACTACATTTACATAAATTATTCACAACAAGTGAAATAAAGAGAGAAAAAGTTCGTTTAATTAACAGTTTAATGGTTTAAGCACTGAATGTAAGTAACAGCACTGAGTTTGTTGGAATTAACACTCTTCGATACATTTGTTTGAAGTCTGCCGTAAAAAGATAAGTATGTATTCTGAATGATAACAAAATCGAAAACAGATCTCGCTGTAGTGGGGCCAATCATTAGGATATCATTGAGTGCATTGTTTGAAGAAGTTTTGGCCGTCGCGTCAAAAACTACTCGAAGACGCGTCGTCGAGCTTGATTCTTTAATTATGGGGTGATGCGGCAGGTAGTAAGTGTGTTCGGGTTCAGAGGTTTCCGTTACTAATTCCATTTCGTCATTTTCTAAATATTCGTTTAGGAATTCTTCATAAGCTGACCTTAACGTTTGATTATTATTCATTCTTCGCTCCAGCATTAGGAACCGTTGAACAGCTTGATTTCGAGAAGAACCCAATGCTTGAATCAGGTCTTGGGAAAATGGTAAAGATACAACGTATTGTCCCTCTTCATTGCGTTTAGTGTTGGAGATATAATGCTGCTCACATTCGTTGCGTTCGCACCTTGGTTGGACTTCTGTTTTAACATCCTCAACCCTCCAAAAGGATGTAATCAGTTTATCTAGAATCATCAGTGTTTACTTCAGTGACTAGATTAGAGGTCTTCAATTCATGATGACGAATGTCATTAATTGGAGTTCTACCACTCACTATCCATCCGAAGACTGTGTTTTGCAGCACAGGCATGTTGCTTCCACCTTTTATCTGCCCCTTCCAATAAGAGGTTGTAAAATATATCAGCTCCGAGAAGCACATCAACACTTCTAGATTGAAAGCATTTGTCATCTGCTAGTGATAGGTTGGACGGAATATTCGTAACCATTAGAAGAGATCTTACAGGTAGATCATTGGTAATTTTGTCGAGTAATAAAAATTCTACCTCCTCTTCGAAGTTAGCGACCTTGGATTTAATAGTTGTGGTTACTGTATACATAGCCGAAACTGGTTTTCTATTGATTCCACAAATGGAAGTAGGAGTTCATGTTTGGTTTAGGTCTAGAAGTGTGGCTAAAGATTGTATCATAAAGTTAGACTGGCTTCCGCTGTCGAGTGACTCACGATAAGTATGGAATCCTCCTCGGGAATCCATGATATCTATCATAGCTGTAGCCAGTATTGTTACTTGGTTGCTCGAAAGTATGTGCTACCACGGAATCAGGCTGAGGTTTGCTTGATGATTCACAAACTGAATTTATCGTCTGAGTTTCGAAATGAAGAAGAGTATGATGTCTTTTGTTGCACCTTTTATACGTGAAAGGACTCTTGCATTGTATAGTCTTATGCCCTTGTCATAAACAATTCAAGCACAGCTTTAGTTGCCACACCCGGAAATGGAGCTGTTTAACAGATAATGCTTCAAAAGCCTTACAAGAGGACAAGGTGTGATTTTTCGTTGCCTATTTGGCAATTTCTGATGCTAGTCGCTTGTACAATCGTTCCTGTATGAGTAGAGGTGAACCTTGCATGCTTGATGTCCTTCTGCTTGGTTTGAGTACCCTTAGCTTCTTTAGCTTCAAGAAGTCTACATTGTTCATTGAGGAAGGTAATAAATGTTTGTAACGAGGGTAACGGTACTTCTGAAATATCAAACTCGCAGTTTTCAGATTCACTCTGATTTTCTTTCTTGACCACGAAAACTTCTCATTCCTGTTTAGTTTCTGAATCTAGCTTGTTCATAATTATAGTTTCTAATAGGGTTCCCCACTGGTCTATAGGCTATCCTAAATTTTTTAAACCTGCAAGCATATTTGTAATAGTATTGTAAATGTGCCTCAAGCTTACAGCGGTCCTCTTGTCAGGACATTTGAGGTCCAAGATCGCCTGTATAAGGGTCTTGACAATCATGCGTTTATTAAGATATACCTTCCTTTGAAAAGAGTCCAAGCGGCCTCATAATTATGATTCGTCACCTTTCATAATAACATTTAATGCCTCACCGTCTAGACACGTTCAGAGATAATAAAACTTTTCAAGATTAGACAATCTTGAAGACTCATGTATAAGATCAACATAGATATGATAAAAAACTATCCATTCCTCTAATCTTCCAGTAAATCTCGGTAGAGAAATTTTTGGTAGTTGTGGAGGATCATCATCCGCTAACCGGACTACCCCCTTAGCGGATAGCTCCAGAGGTTGTTGGATTGCTGCTGATTGGCTGCTATTAAGTCCTCAAACTTGGACTGTATATCGAACAACCTTTCTTCAAAAATTATCCTTATTCATCCTTCTTATTCTTCTCTTTCGTCACCCTCAGTGAGAAGTTGGATCTCTGTTTGTACATTGTCGAACTCTTTCCAACAATCTTCTATTTTGCTTAGCCGTATGGTCAGTGCAGAAAGTGACTTGACATTTCAGGTTAAACTGATTAATAAATGTGTTTAATCTTGTTTTAATATATCCTCTCCTGCGTATTAAGATGCTTAATTCAGCACTTACATCTTCTACAATTACAGATTCTTTCAGGTTTGAATAGTCTCCAGACTTGGTCATCTTAAACGAATATAAGCTATATATATGTATGTATATACATATATATATATATATGTATGTATGTATGTATGTATGTATGTATGTATGTATGTATGTATGTATGTATGTATGTATGTATGTATGTATGTATGTATGTATGTATAGCTATATATATATAAAGAAATAGAAGAAAGTGATAAATACGTCCTAACACGAAAAATAATACGATAAACAAGGTTACCCTTTATTACAAATAATTAAAATGGCTGTCGAAAAATGCTAAATCATTACATGCAAAATTGTATTAAAATCGTAAAATGGTATTTAAATCGTATTCAATAAAGAGACATGCAATGAACAACATGGGGAAAGGTTTCAAATGCAGTTGAATTCCTATGAAAATTAAATTCAAAGAATAAAAAATATTTCGTTTGAAATCTGCCGACTTATAAAGAAATAAAAAAACATGAAACATGCAACGTTTAAATTCCAAAGTTTAGGATTTAAAGAAAGTAGTAAAGGCAAAATGAAAGGATTATCAGTTGGATTAGGGAAATGCGTATTAAAGAAAGAAACAGACCTGGTTGTAGCAGATCTCTTCTGCAAATTATTTTCAAGTTTTCTAGCGTTGTTATAATTAATAAGCTCTTCCTTCCTGAGCGTTAATGATTGTTTCCTATATAATGGATGTTTCAACTTGTATTTATGGAATGAACAACTATCACGTCGGGGTCACGAAAAATTTTCTATGTTGAATAGAAAATTGCATGGACACAATGGTGCCAATAATAGACTCGTAAAATGTGTTGAATGAGATTAAGTTTATTGTTTACATACAATTATTCACAACAAGTGAAATAAAGAGGGAAATAGTTCGTTTAATTGTTTAAGCACTGAATGTAAGTACAGCTCGGTAGTTCCGTTTAAATCACAAGAAGTAATCGTTTAATTTGACTAAGAGTCCGTTTAAGAACAATGAATTAATTTTGTTACAAGAAACAAACAAAATGGAAGAGAGGGCGTTTATCACTATCTAAATCAGTCCAGCCTACAGTGCTCTGTACCTCACACTAACTCGCTTCGTCCCAGCTCACACTTGCCAGTTCAAAGAGTGGAGGGTGAATGCCAGTGCTGCCACTCTGCGCTCAAACAGTCATGAAACTTTTAAAAGTATAAGTAAAAGAGATTGAAGATGTGGCTGTATAGTATATAAACAATTCTCTAAAAAATTAATTCATATTCCAAACATATTATGGAACATTACTTACAAGCCCAGTTACAGTCCAAAATATTTAAACGGTCTCTAAATGAGAGTGCAGAAAAGGAATGAACACCGAGATAGCTGTGTTCACGAAACTCTGTTACTATTGGTCATAAAAAATGTCCTGAACAGTGTCCTCTCGAGAGTTATAGATTACATTAAATACAATAAGTAACACCATCTCTAACATAGGCTAGTGATTCAATAATAGAAGTTCACTTCTCAATTTGAAAACTACTAAAATACATATCTAGCAGCATGTTAATTCTGGTCAAAACAAAAAAGTAGGTTAATTCTGGTCAAGAAAAAAAAAAACAAAAAAACAACGCGACAGCTATATATATAAAGTTTCCTACTCTAGCTTGGCCTAAGTAACGAGTGCGATTCTTCATTTTGTGTATATCTCTCTCTCTGCTTTAGATCCCTCTCTTCGTATCTTATTACAATAAACAACATTAATAATCAAATAAATGTGCAGAAAGTTCCCAGTTTCGTAATCTGATTAGAAAATACAAGAAGATTCCATAAAAAATGATGGTGGCCAAAATATTGGTTAGCTGATCCATTTTTTCTTTAGAGTTCTGTGTTTTCGAAAGCATGACAATTTATCATAATTACATTACATTTTTTTTTTTTTTTTTTTGTGGAAATTGCATTTTATTGGAATCTGGGAGAATAAGATGGTCAGGATCATCTCCGAGCTCTTCTCAGAAAAAAAAAAATCAAATTTAAATTCTGAAATCGTCTAAGACTCTTACTTTATTTTATTTACTTTTCCGCTCTAATGGATGAAATGATTGGATTCAACCCAGAATTTTTGAAAATCGAGTTTTTTCCGGATGTTTGCTTTGATTAGTAAGTGGAGTTTACCGTCACAGCAAAATTATCCGAAAATCTCACTCCTACAAAAAAAAAAAAAAAAACAATGAAAAATAAAATACTGAAAAAATACTAATACAATCCAGCTCTTATTTCAGTGATAAACCTACTGAGAATTTAATTTATATATATATAATGTTGAAGAGTATGTGTGTGTGTGTGAGAGAGAGAGAGAAGCAATGTTTGCAAGAAGTAACAAGGAATGCTTTTGTAAGATAATTCTTTTACAATCATTAGCAATAAATCACTTTTTTCCTCCATTCTTTCTAGCAGTTAACAATTTATTTTTTGTTTGTTCATGTCCTTTTTGTTACTCTTTTTAAACCCACGTTTGTTCTCAAATGTTTGTATAATACAAAAGCTCTGTTATTTGTACAATTGTTGTAATTGGTTTTTAAGGAAATAGGTTTTCACCCTCTCCACTACTTATCAACCAATTTACTACACTGTTCTTGCCACATTAATTTATTAGGGGATCTCTATATTTTTTTCTTGAGTGGTATTTTGTGCTTATTTAAGGTTGGATAAATGCTATCATTGAAAGTGTAGTACATACAATCTAAACGTGAAGGCTTTGACATTGCTATGTCATTACACAGGTTTTGTACTAAGCAAAAAATTTAGTGTACTTATTACTTTAAAAATAATCGGACGATACGGCACGTTTCCAAGATAATTGCTTTCTGCATTAAGAGGAACAGAGTGAATAGGAGATCCAATTTCTTTAGAGAATCATGTAATGTTTTTGTGACTACCCTTATTCGAAATAACAACTTGGAGCACTAGTACATTCTGTACCTGCCACACTCTAATAATTTCCTCAGTCAGTACTGCATATTTCCTAATTTTCTCCGCTCTTGTGCTTGCAATGTTCTAGGGACAGCGATGTCGATTATATATTATTATTATTATTATTACTATTATTATTATTTTTCCGGCGCATCGACTACGATGTTCATTAGCGCCTCTAGTCATTAAATCTTTCTCATTCTATGGCCACTCGAGCTGGGATGGCCACATGCTAACCTGTGTGACTTCCACACACAACACCTTGCTCAGCAAGGCAGGATGGAGCCATAGGTGTTCGAAGATCTACCCACACATCCCCACTTATATCATCGATCTAGTCGACGAGAGAGAGTGTGGGTTTATTGTTTGTGCCATCCCTTATTTTATGAACAACTGGGGTAGATTCTAATGTCAGAAACCTTACTGTTTAATTATAAAACTAAGTATATATAAAATTTAAATTGACATTATTAATTAATAATTTATTATAATACAATAATAATATCGCGTAGGAGACTATTTACTGAACATATTCGATATGCAGTACTTTAAACTAATGTTCCAACACATCCTGAAATGATCAAAACTAATTTAACTTAAAGCTATGGGGTTGAAATACTATTATAAATTTCTTTCAACCCCTGATAAAAAAAAACCTATTCTAAGCATTCATGCTAGCATCCTCGCCAATAAATACTTTCAGACTATTAAAAAGCCATTCTCGCTAATAAATACTTCCTTGCCAATAAATACATTCAAACTAATAAAACACATTCACGCTAATAAATACATTTTCGCCAATAAATACAATCATGCTAATGATTCATTCACAAAACGCATTCACACATGGGGAAAGTACTCGATATTCCTTTCCCCTTTGTAATAAATAAACTAACCTAACTCGATATTCTTTCACCCAAATTCACCTAACCTAAGTACTAACCTAAATTTTGCTATAGACTTTATAGTTCTTAAATAAGCAAATAGCCTCCTTATGTAAGGAGAACCCTCTTGAAGAATAGCGCGCTTGTCATGTGGCAGGCCTGCTCTTTCTCTCAGTGCACGCAGAGCCTGACCTCCTTCCAACACGTGGGTCACTGTTATCCTTTCTCGGCATCGAGGGCACCTAGGTCTTCTTTCACCTATAAGAAGGTGCCCATGGGTCTCACGTGTATGAACAATCCTAAGCCTCGTCGATTCATGCCGCGGGTAATCCTCGCATATAGCATTTTTCTCACGTGGTTTAATTTCTTTCAGTTTTTCATTTATGTTGTCCCACTGTGCTTGCCATTTTTTATTTATGATATTTTTCATATAAATTTGTATGTCAGTGGGGCGGACAGGAGTGACATCTTCATTATTTGCCAAGGCAGCTGCTTTTGCTGCCTTGTCCGCCTTTTCATTACCGGCACCCAGGCAAGTGTCACCCCCTGGCCACGTGCGCGTAGCTGCTGCAGTAATTTGTAAATATTAATGACCATTGGGTCTGTCGAGAATTTATCACGGAGAGCCGTTAATACACTTAGTGAGTCCGTCAATATGATTGCTTTCGTAATTGTTAATTTTGTTTAACTCTATGACCTGGCAGATTGCGTACATTTCAGCTGTGTACACTGTTGTATACCGACGGAGTGTCCAACTAAGCGTGACTCTGTGTACACAGCGCTACCAACGCCGTCGCATATCTTCGACCCGTCTGTGAAGACAGGCCGGGAGTCTTGATATAAATTATTTAGGAGTTCTAATAATTTTTGTCTATAGGCGACGGGTGATGTTTCATCATTTTTATGTATTGCCAGGCCTAAGCGGACGCTTGCGGAGAATAATGACCAGGGAGGAAAAGGCGCGAAACCCCAACCCACCACTCAGCCCAATCTATTCCTTCCACATCTAATATTTCTTTAGCCTGGATCCTAAGTGGTCGCGTCCGCGAGCGTTCTAAACGAAAGTCTTCATCATGTGGGCTCTCGAATATGGTGTGAAACAAGGGATAAAAACTTTTACTCCATATTCCGGCGATGTAAGACAGGGTCAGTTGCTCTCTTCTAAGTTGAGGAGGCAGCATACCCGACTCTACATAGAGGCTCTGTACTGGACTGGTTCGGAAGGCGCCTGTGAACAATCTAATTCTTTCATTATAAATTCTGTCTAGTAATTGCAGGCGTGACTTGCGCGTAGACCTGAATATAGGGGCTCCATATTCCAGCTTAATCATGATGATAATGCGCTTTAATATTTCGCGCTCTGTTCCCCATCTATACTTTCCTAAGAATTTCAAAATGTCGAGGGTTCTCCTTGCTTTCTTATATGTATATTCTATGTGAACCTGCCAGGACAACTTAGTATCAAATATAAGGCCAAGGAAGCGGACGCATTGTTTATACTGGATTGGTGTGCCATTTAAATATAGTGTTGGAGTTGTATGATCAGTTCTCAATCTGCAAAAATGGAGGCACACCGTTTTGGTTTCCGAAAATTTAAATCCATTCCTTGTTGCCTCATCAGTCACTCTATCTATTTCTAGTTTTTGGGTTTCTCCGACCTCGCCTAGATTACTGCCTGATAAGTAAATGGTCTGCTTCAATACAGTTAGAGCCATCATTAAGCTTCCTAATACTCTTGGTTTTGCCCAAAGTACTTTTATTGAATTCGTACAGCTTAAAGGAGCATTCGTTCGTGAATGAACCTTCCTTCTTTTTAACAACAAAAAAATCTACCACAATTGTCTTCATCAAAATCAATAAATTTGTTTCCTGTCTTATTATACTTCCGGTGGCCGCTCTTGGCTTTCTTCCTAGGCGGGGAAGAAGGGCTATAAGGTTGCAATGTAAACGGCATCCCAGATATTTTTTCCAGAGATTTGTCCATGTCCATGCTAGGTCTTTGCCAGTAAAATCAGAGGTCGATGAGGGATTTGTAGATTGGGGAATAGGAGAGATGGGAATAGAAAAGGATTGAGTTGGATTAGGGTTAGGAATGGGGAGAGGGCTAATTGCAGTAGGAAAAGGACTGGGTTTAGGAGCTGGTGAGTTGGTGGGCAAGCCCCAATAAAGTCATTAATATTTTCCATAATAATTGAATAAATTCATCGAGGTACGTTGTCCCGCCTCCACGAACGATCAAATGTACCCGGTTACTATCCGCGTAGACCATCGCACCTCGATATAGTCAGGTGCCACGGAAGACAGCGTTCCCATACCGAAGCATCAACCCGTGACCCCGCAGCCCCCCTCCTAACACTAGGAACCCGCCTGAGGCGGAATTCCCTAGCCTTCCTGGGATCGGGCTAATCCCCAGGTAGAGCTCTCAGGTGAAGCCGAGGCCAAAGACATGTGTTGGGATCGGACGCCCGCAGGTCGCGTCCCATTGCCCAGGATCCTCTTTTCCACCCTAGCCCCAAAGCCTCGTGCCGGCAAGCACGAGGGAGAGGTATTTATACTCCGAGCTCTCAACGAGTGCGTGTCCTTGTTCATGCAGTGTGTGTGGTCGTCTGTAAAATGTCAAGTGTTCAGGTGTGAGTGAGTGTGTGTGTGGGGAGCTCAAGTTTACCTGTGGGTGCGCTGTACCCAAGTAGTGCACACATCAACTACCTCTGCAGATCCTATGTGTAGTGTGTAGTGTCAAGGGTGTCAGTATGAATGTATATTGTAGATTCGAAGTGTTTATAGGCTGCTTTTGATTTATATGAAAGTTATAAAGTTAATGAACCTTTAGTGCCAGCCAACCTTTAGTGCTGGCACTAAAGGTTCATTAACTTTATAACTTTCGTATATTGTAGTATTCTTAGGCTGGGATACCCGCAGGGACGCCTAGATCCCTGAAGAAGTGCTAGTCCACTTCCCCCTACGGGGTACTATTATTATTATTATTATTATTATTTTAATTATTATTATTATTGTATTATTATTATTATTATTATTATTATTATTATTATAATTTTAAAAAACCTTTGGGTTGGGTGGGTTGGGGGGGATGAGAAAGGGCTATGGTTTAGGCTTACATTTAAACTGCTATGATTTGCTTGACTAAAAGGTTGAAAGTAAGGGCAGTGTAATATACTGAAGTCATATTCAGATAAACAAGTTTTAACTCCTACCATATTTATTTCTGTATTTATGTATTATGTAACCAGAAGTTTTGTGAAGAAATTAAAAATAAATTTTGTCTATTAGAATTGTTAGGAATTGCAATAGGAGAAAATATGTGCAGTGAGAGTGTTTTATATCAGACTTTTTTTTCTACTTTTTTACAGATGACTATTCGATGTACTTAAGCCAAGAGAGTCTTTTTTTTTCTCTTAACACTTTGTAAAAGACTCAATATTTAAATATAAATTATGGCCATATTATTTCAAAAAATCATTACAGCAGACTGGGTTTGTTCTACAATTAATATTAGAAATAAATAAAAAAAATAATCAAATATAGTAAAAGTTAAAAAGAAAAAAACCAAAAGATCACAAGAGTTACAAAAAATGAAGAATATTAAATAAAAAAGATTTCTAGACGTGTTAGGGAATATGTGAATGTTAAAAATCAAGTTTTTATTTATAAAGATTAAAGATTTATTCGTGAGAACCATTACTTATATCAAAATGTACATGCGTACGTGATTTTTTTTTAACACAATATACAGCAATCTGAGTCATGCATATTATGTATATACGTGCAAATTTTTACTACATTGCTACTAAAAAAATAAATTCCTCTCTTCAATCAATGTGACATGATAAACTTATCATAAAATATATATTCATTATTTTTGCATACACATATATACGTACTTCCTGTAAGAAATTCACTTGCATTTTTGTAAACAATAAAGTTTAAAAAGAAAACAACTTGAAAGCAAAGAAAAGCTTTAAATTTATTTAATAATATCCTAAGTAATTAAACTAGGCAAATTTTCACAATACGAGTGTTTTTACTTTCTCTTACTTGCTGTAAGAGCAAGTATTCAGACTTGTGAGTTATTAGAAAATAAATTTTCACCGAATGAAAGAAAAGTGGTTTTTAGAAATTGTGTGTGTGTGTGTGTGTGTGTGTGTGTGTGTGTGTGTGTGTGTGTTTTGGCCAAAAACTCCAAAGAATTTGCCCAAATTAAAGAATGAATTTTCCACTTATTACATATTTCGGCCATAAATGGCTTCAACAAATTTTCTTTGAAATTTTGTATAACGACTGTGTATACATGTGGATCTACCATTTTTTTTTTGTGTGCTAATTACTTTTTGGAAGAGTTCAAAAAGTTGTTTTTACTCTAAACTTCTATTTCAGTACTTTATGCGATTCATAAAGTTACATATCAGAGATGATTTCCGTGATAGCCTGGTCTTCTTTTTGTGGCCATCGACCGGATTCGGGCTTGCTCCCAAATATAAAATATATTGCCAAAAGTTTGGTTTTGAAGAAAAATAATAGTATGACCGGAAATATGCGATTTTACTAAACAGTTTTCGCATTTTTCTGAATAAAGTTATCAACAGTTTATTTTAAATTTGGCATACTAACTATGCCAAATCTCAAACCTTACATATAAAACAACTTTTCACTTTTTTTGAATACATATATACATATATATTTGTTTAGTTTATTAATATTTAATTTATATATATTTATAAAAACCAAGTAATCCTATTTTTTTTGGTTGATTTTATATCCCTCCATTTAGATGTAATTACACTTTTAAGTCATTGTAATTTATAATAAAACTAAACACCATAGTCATTTATATAGGCTAGACAGCAAAGTAACTTTTTTTACTTACTCGCAATAGATTGTGAGATAAGTTGTAAGAATGAATTAAAGTTTAAGAGATGTGAGAGAACTGAACTTGAGTGGTAAAAAACTGGAGAAAGTAACATTTCGAAAAGCTTACAGAATTTTAAACCTGGATGAAGTAAATTTTTTTCTTTTATTTAAGGCGCGTCAACATCTAATGTCATTGGCGCCCGGAGCTTTCTCAGTTCACTGCCGGCCTCCGGACAGTGTTCTCTCGTTACAGAACAAACTTCACATCACCGAGGCCAAGTGAACCAGAGACTCAATAGGGAGACACAAAATCGAAGGGTCGACAGCTGGACTCGAAACCCGGGCTACGCTGGGGAGTCGCTATGCTAACCTTAGATTTTGTCTCCTTAGGAGCCCTCTTACAGTCACGTCCGAGTGAGGCCAGTGTTGTCTGGTGGGAGTCCCGGTTTGAGCCAGCGTGATACCTTAGATTTTTGTCTTTCCTAGGAGTCCCCTACAGTTACACTTACGGGGATGGCCAGTGTGTCTGGGGGGAGCCACGGGTTCGAGTCCAGCGGTGCACCTTAGATTTTTGTTTCCTAGGAGCCTCTACAGTCACTTGTCCGGTAGATGGCCAGTGTGTCTGGGGGAGTCCCCGGGTGTCGATCCAGCTGTGTACACCTTAGAATTGTTTTACTCCTAGGAGCTCGGACAGAACTCACTGTCCGGTGATCGGACAGTGTTTCTGGAAAACGGAGAAGAAACTGTCCGGAGGCCGGCAGTGAACTGAGAAAGCTCCGGGCGCCAATGACATTAGATGCTGACGCGCCTTAAATAAATAAACAAAAAAATTTACTTCATCCAGGTTTAAAATTCTGTAAGCTTTTCGAAATGTTACTTTCTCCAGTTTTTTACCACTCAAGTTCAGTTCTCTCACATCTCTTACACTTTAATTCATTCTTACAGCTTATCTCACAATCTATTGCGAGTAAGTAAAAAAAGTTACCTCGCTGTCTAGCCTATATAAATGATTATGGTGTTTAGTTTTATTATAAATTACAATGAGCTTAAAAGTGTAATTCATCTAAATGGAGGGATATAAAATCAACCTAAAAAAATAGGATTACTTTGTTTTATAAATATATGTAAATTATATATTAATAAACTAAATAAATATATATGTATATATGTATTCAATAAAAGTGAAAAGGTCTTTTATATGTAAGGTTTGAGGTTATGGCATAGTATGCCAAATTTAAAATAAACTGTTGATAACTTTTTTCAGAAAAATGCGAAAACTTTTTAGTAAAATCGCATATTTCCGGTCATACTATTATTTTTCTTCAAAACCAAACTTTTGGCAATATATTTTATATTTGCGAGCAAAAACTAGAATCCGGTCGATGGCCACAAAAAGAAGACCACGGAAATCACGGAAATTATCTCTGATATGTAACTTTATGAATCGAATAAAAGTACTGAAATAGAACTTTTGAATACAACTTTGTGATACTCTCTCCGCTGAACTCTTCCAAAAAAGAATTAGCACATAAAAATGTTAGATCCACATGTATACACAGTAGTTAAACACATTTTTTAAAGACAATTTATTGAAGCCATTTCTGACTGAAATATGTAATAAGTGGAAAATCCATTCTTTAATTCTTCAATTTGGATTAGAGTTTTTGGCCAAAACGCACCCACATACACATAGACCAATTTTTAAAAAAAAACACCTTTCTTTCACCCG
The DNA here is from genome assembly GCA_011037195.1 of Triatoma infestans. Classification (NCBI taxonomy): domain Eukaryota; kingdom Metazoa; phylum Arthropoda; class Insecta; order Hemiptera; family Reduviidae; genus Triatoma; species Triatoma infestans. The sequence continues at coordinate 30,995 of JAAEAF010009224.1, forward strand.
GTGAAAATTTATTTTCTAATAACTGACAAGAATGAAATACTTCCTCTCACAGCAAGTAAGAGAAAGTAAAAACACTCGTATTGTGAAAAATTTGCCTTGTTTAATTACTTAGGATATTATTAAATAAATTTAATGATTTTTATTGCTTTCAAGTTGTTTTTTTCTTTTTAAACTTTATTGTTTACAAAAATGCAATTGACTTTCATATAGGAAGTACGTATATATGTGTATGCAAAAATAATGAATATATATTTTATGATAAGTTTATCATGTCACATTGATTGAAGAGAGGAATTTATTTTTTTAGTAGCAATGTAGTAAAAATTTGCACGTATATACATAATATGCATGACTCAGATTGCTGTATATTGTGTTAAAAAAAAATCACGTACGCATGTACATTTTGATATAAGTAATGGTTCTCACGAATAAATCTTTAATCTTTATAAATAAAAACTTGATTTTTAACATTCACATATTCCCTAACACGTCTAGAAATCTTTTTTATTTAATATTCTTCATTTTTTGTAACTCTTGTGATCTTTTGGTTTTTTTCTTTTTAACTTTTACTATATTTGATTATTTTTTTTATTTATTTCTAATATGAATTGTAGAACAAACCCAGTCTGCTGTAATGATTTTTTGAAATAATATGGCCATAATTTATATCTAAATATTGAGTCTTTTACAAAGTGTTAAGAGAAAAAAAAAGACTCTCTTGGCTTAAGTACATCGAATAGTCATCTGTAAAAAAGTAGAAAAAAAAATCTGATATAAAACACTCTCACTGCACACATTTTCTCCTATTGCAATTCCTAACAATTCTAATAGACAAAATTTATTTTTAATTTCTTCACAAAACTTCTGGTTGGGTTTTTAGATCCACAAATACATAAATACAGAAATAAATATGGTAGTAGTTACAACTTGTTTATCTGAATATGACTTCAGTATATTACACTGCCCTTACTTTCAACCTTTTAGTCAAGCAAATAATAGCAGTTTAAATGTAAGCCTAAACCATAGCCCCTATCCCATCCCCCCCAACCAACCCCAACACCCCAAAAGTCAGTTTTTAAATATTAAATAATAAAAATAATAATAATAATCAATAATAATAATTAAAATAATAATAATAATAATAATAATAGTACCCCGTAGGGGGAAGTGGACTAGCACTTCTTCAGGGATCTAGGCGTCCCTGCGGGTATCCCAGCCTAAGAACACTACAATATACGAAATTTATAAAGTTAATGAACCTTTAGTGCCAGCACTCGTAAATCCAAAAGCAGCCTATAAACACTTAGAAGACTACAATATACATTCATACTGACACCCTTGGCACTACATACAACACATAGGACCTGCAGAGGTAGCACAGCTGGACTCGAACCCGGGGACTCCCACCAGACAACACTGGCCATCACCGGACACTGAACTGTAGGGGCTCTTAGGAAGACAAAAATCTAAGGGTAGCACAGCTGGACTCGAACCCGGGTCCTCCGCGTGGGAGTCCAGTATGCTAACCACTGAAGTACATTTAAATTATTAAAAGTAACTCTGGAGAAAACGGCGTTGTGTTTTATCTTATACCCACAAAACTTAACTGTATTGCGGGTTCGTAGTATTGCATATTTAATTATTATAATTGATTGTTTTCGTAGAGAACCTGTAGCTGAACATAGTAGATAACTTATTATTACTGTCGTGATCATTATTATGAGTGTTGTATCCTTTGTTGTAGCACTTACTGCTGTACCAAGATTGTAATATATAGTCGCAAGTTCGCAATGTTAGGTTTGTAAATGAATTTTTACAGGAAGTATCCTAATCAAGAGATGAAATGAGTCTCAATAAAGAAATAAACAAAATGTATAATCTCCAGGAAGAAATAACCAAGTAATATCATGACTGATCTCTGTTTGTTGCTCAGTAGGATATACTATGTATATTTTTTCAATTTTAATTAAAATGGTTGTAAATGATTTTCTTAAATATGATATTCTATTCTTTTAAAGACATATTTTTAAAAGACTTTTTTGAGGTATATGTATATATAAATTCGTGATGAAGCTCTGAACGCAACCATTTAAGCATTTGATGTGACATTTAAAATTCAATGCATTCAACTGACACAAAAAAAGACTGATGTAACACCCACATACGAACATATGTATGTATGGAAACTCTTGTTCTAGTCCGTTGGGAAAAGGAAAATAAAATACCGTCACTCATGCACTGTTATTTAACTAGTATGGAAAAACATAACTCTGAAAATTGCTCACTGACAGGCTGTGACAATATTTAACGACTTGTTGAAAAATCCGATCCTGTATGACACATTTACAGTTTGAATAATGGCTGCCATTGTATACTACATTTTTTGTATATTTTTTTTTTTTTTAATTTACAAGGCTTATTACTATTTCAAAAAAAAAAAAAAAAAAAATGGCCGTTGAATCAAGTTTTAATTTTGAGTCTTCATTGGAAATTAAGTTTTAGATGCCCACAAAACTGAAAAATGGTTGCTAGCGAATGTTTTATTATAGAGTAATATACATTAAAAACTTAATAAAATGAAGAACATAGTCTTTCAATTAAACTGTATTCAATAATTTTATTATCATTTTATATTCTTACCCGAAATATTAATTATAAACACAGATTTGTTTGAAAAAAATGAGAGAAGTAAATTAACTTTTCATTATTCATTACTTTTAATTGTTCATTTCCTTTTCAATCTGGAATTCATATAGTTTCCAAGAAACCTTAAATGGAACCAAATTAATTTGATTCATCAGGATCGTATAACATCAATATTTATAATTTAGTTCATAAACATTGTCTACAATAAATATTAATCATTGCATTTCAATTCAATTAAACAAGTATTGAAATGATATTTTTATATTTTTATATTACTGTTTACTGTTGCGATCACGTCAAATTTTCCAGAGTTTTCACCGGAAATACATGATTTGAAGTCTCCCTAAGTCTGTAAAAGTTGTTTTTTAGAACTTGGTATTTCTGGATACATATGTGTGGGTGGAAAGGGTTGAGTTATACTTTCCTCTAAAGTGTTATTTTTACTTACTACTTATTTATTTATTTATTTATTTAATACTATCTTTTTCCTTATAGGCTTACATAGGAAGTTGGGCAAACAATGTACAGATCTATGTAGTTATGTAGACAAAATAAAAAAATGTAAAATAATAAAAATAAATTACAAAAACAATAACAGACTAAATTAGAAAAAGAAATAAATGATATGACTGGAAAAGAACTGAGAGGATATTCTATACGATTTGGTGAAACTTATGATGAATGGAAGCGGATCAAGGCATACGCGATAGACGTAACAGGTAAGGCCCCGAGCAAAAGGGCGTTCAGCCTCTAGGAATCTCAAAATATACTGTGTCTTATTCCACATCCTATATTTTTTACTTTTTCTTAATTCTAATAAGAAATAGTATTGCAATAAAGTCAAATTTTATATGTATCGAGTTTTCATCGGAAATTTACGATTTGAGTACAAAAACGTGTTTTTTTGAAAATGTTCCATGTGTACCGCATAGCTCAGAAATGAAAAAATTGCAAAAAGTTCAAATTTCATATTCCGTTTAGTTTTCGACTGGAAGTTATGTGGTCAAAATTCCCTCAAACAGAAGTATATTTTTATTGTAAACTATGTGCATGGGTCCGCATATTCCATGAATGAAAACTATCAAGTGTGAGTGCAACAGAAACATCAAGTGGAAGTAAACAATCTACACGAACTTGGTGAATTTACTCGGATGAAAATCGGAAACCGTTCAGGGACAAAAAGGGAATATCCCATGCTACGACGGATAAAATACTAGACAATTTGATTGATAAGTTTTTTTCAGGGTTTGCAATTATCTTGAAAATAGCTGTACCAATTTATTTTAACCTTCGCTAATCAACTACACATATAAAGAGATACAACTTTTATTTTGCGTGTCATCCTTGAGCAGGGGCCATGCTAATCTTCTCTGTATCATTCCCATTTTAGTATATGTACCGCCGAATCGAGTATATGTAACGCCGAAACTTTTATTTGAAACACTTTATAATCTGGATGGATTTGACAATGTATACAGAATTCAAATTGCTTTGAGGGGTAGTGTGATGTGAAACACTGTAAGGGTGTTGTGAGGAGATGTTGGTTGTTGATGATGAAAGATAAACACCTTAAGATTTGGTTTAAGATATATAATTGATATATATGTGTATATGACTGTATATCAAAGACTTTACACTTTAGAGTTTAGAACCGAACTGAACTGACAGACTGACGTGGCTAAACGATATGTACGGAGTGTGAATCAACAGAATGATGTCTGATGTGTAAGACTGAATTCAACAGAATGACGCTCTGACTGTCTCTCTCGTATATATATACACACTCGCCGAGCCTCTCCTCTATGTGCGAGAGGGGCTGTTTCTCTCCGCTAGAGTGGATGAGTGGTGGGGGTTCAGTGGTTCACTAAGACCACTACAACACTAAAAAAATCTTTCTCTTCCTTCCGTCTCACAATTATTACTGACAAATTTCCTTGAAAGCGAATGATATCACATTGGTCACAGTGAATTTTATCCAGACCAGATGATGTATTTGTTCCATTCTAATGCATTAGATCATTCTCATTACTGAAATGATGAATTAAATTTTCCATTAAATGGAATCTGACGCTGTAGTAAATTTAATAACATAAATCTGGAGTTGCTTCTTCTTGACAAATTGATTTTTATGAAGGAATCTGTAACTTTAAACTGCCGTTATCATTTGTTGGATGTAGATAGTGTAGTGGAAGAACGAAATAGAAAAATAATAATTTAGAGTTTAGAATATTTTATAGTATCCAAAATTGTATTTTGTTAATATTTTATAATTATCTTAGTGCTGTGAATTTACCTTCAAAAAGAGTGTATTTTAGAGTCAGGTATATTAAATCTAGGTCATTGCTATTGGGAAAACAAAGGCACAAAAATCCCGTTCGGTAAATTCTTTTGTAAAAGAAAATTCCTCCGCTAGAGAGAGAATTCCAAAGAATAGAGTCTGCCTTCAGCTTTCAAATAATACAGTTCAAAAAATAACAGAGTCTGACTTGAGCTTTCAAACAACGAAGTCTAATTCTGCTTCCAAAGCCAGAACAGAACACTTCAGTAATCGCTCTCTTCAAATCAGTGCCAGATGTAAGTTAAAACATAAGAGCTTTGCATTAATCTTGATAAATACTTAATTTCTTAAACATAATAGTGTGATATTGTAAAATATTTAAATATCTCTAAAGATAATTAAATTTATTTTTAAAACAGTGGTGCTTTCTTAATTATTCTTAATACTTTTATCTCAAACTATACTTACAAGCCCTTATTTTACAAAACCGCTCGTGCTACACACTACTACAAACACACATCATCATTACATTACATTACAATAGAAACCGTTGACATTTGAAATGTTTTTGGTGTGATGTAGTGTAGTAGCTTGTGGCGTGAGCGGTTTAGTGAAGGGGCTTGTAAGTATATATATTTAAGAGAAAAGTATTAGTAATAATCAAGAGAGCACCACTGTTTTTTAAAATAAATATATTATTCTCTAAGCAAATTTAAATACTTTACAATATCACAACTATATCTTAATAAATCAGATGTTATATAGAATAAATGCAAATCTCTGTCACTGGCATTGAGTTTAAGAGAGCATTTCCTGAAGTGTTCTGGTTGGACATGTGGTTCAGACTGTCTTGAAGGAATGTCTTCTAATTGTTCCTTCAAATCTTCCCCTGTGAGAAGAAGAGGTAGACAATGCTATCAAGTTTCATGAACTCTTCCTGTAACTGTAATCTTCTACCTGGGTTTACACTTTTGAATGTTAGCATATTCTTGAAATAATATTTTTCAAATAATATATGTTTCTGGCATCCATCAAACATTCGATATTCAAGAAAATCTTACAAACTAAAAACCAAATAGCTACAATTCCCACTGTCTATATAATTATTTGTGATGCTCGCATCAACTAACGTATAATAAAAATTCCAAGTTTAAAGAGAATCAAGAAAATATGTTAATTAGAATTATTGTAAAAAAAAAAAGCTGTAAGAGAAAGTCATTTGAGTACTTCAGTTTTTTGTTTTGTTTTATTTACTTTCTCTTACTCCTGGTAAGAGGATAACAATCAAAATCGGGATTTTTTTTTTACTTACGCCGCCATTTTAATTTTCAAAATTCAGTTATCACTGGAAATACATGTTTTGATGTACTCTGAGATTGAAAAAGTGGTTTCCAGTAATTTGTCTTTGTAAGTGATTTATTTGTGTATATATATGTGTGTGTGTGTGTGTGATCAGCATAACTCAAAAACGGAAATAGCAGGATGTCCTAAATTGACATTTGAAAATAATTTTTTTTTTTTATTTACGGCTTTCATTAATAAGAATGCTACAACTTTTATTTGAAACATATTCTGGTAAAATTAATATTGAGGGGTTTTTTGCAAAAAGGCGGTGGTTATATGCTTTCTACTAGAGTGTCATTTTTAGTATATTATATGATTCTATCATATAATAATAATAATAATCAATTAAAATGGAATCAAAATTCCGTGATTGACGAAAATCGGTTGACCGGTAGTGTGACTTTATTGAACAAATACTTTCGCTTTCTGCGTTTTTTTTTTTCATGAGGATACCATTGGCTTTCATTAAACTTGATATCCTAAATCAAGTTAAAATATAACTTGATATGCATAAGCATTCCAAAAATCTATCAGTTTTGCGTAATTTTTTGTAACAAATTGAGTTTAGAGGAAGGTCATGTCATGGCTTTCATCAAAAAATTCGTTTTACTATGTTTAGATTCACCAATTGATATAACTATTGAAGACAACTAACATGACACTAAAAGTTATGTCTGAAGAAAATTTGCCACTGTTAAGTATAAAATTTCTGTAACAGAAAGTGATATGAATGTTTCAGCTGAAAAAGATCTAAGATGTTTAACCGAAAAAGAAGCAATGACTGGATTGTAAAAGCTAATGATTTTACGATGAAAGGGTTTTGAGTGATTAATAGAACCACCAAATTTCGTAGGCCTATGAACGGTCCATGAAAAGAGTTGTAAATCAATGCTTATTTATTCAATCTTATTTATATTATCTGCCAAGTAATTCCTTTTATCGCCTGAAACGTCTCTGTTCACAACTTTCGTTTCAGTGTGTGAACTCTACTTGAGTAGCTTTTGTGAATGAATAGAAAGATATATTAAAGGTAAGTAGGTGGTTTCAAAGGATTATATATCCACTCTTTCTGACATAAAGAAGACGTATTGACTTTTATACACTTCATATTTATATCCCACATTTTCTGACCACACTCTTCAAAATTGTAGGGGACTTTATAAGGATCTAGTTAGAATATCCAGGATCTTGGTTAAGGCAGAGAAAGGAAGTTATGTGTATAACGAAAACAAATACAGATTGACACACACAAAAAAATTCTCTGTAAATTAATAGCTTCCACAAGGTAATATGATTAATGGTACATTTTTTTGAGTAACATTCAAGAATCTCTATGAATGTTAGGAGATAATATGGAAATGACAGGATATGAAAGATGCAATTAAGTTTCTGCAGTGAAACATGCTGCCAAAACCGATTGGATTCCAATAATTCTGATATAAACTAGGAGTATATCAACTGCTTTAACTGTTATATGCTTTGTAATGTATCTATTTATTTTATTACAATGAAAATGTCTGGCAGACATTCCCGAGAGTATTTTCTAATTGTAGAATGTTGGAGTCTTTGTACATAGGCTTGTACGTGTCGGAAGAATTTGTACGATCTATTTCCACATTACTGTCTGTATTATATAATATCTGTTTAGCAATGTTTCCCGGCATTACTTTTGAGATTATTGTTCGCCCAAGACGGGATAGTCCAACACAATGGCATTTTATGGAAGGTGACATAATGGCTTCGGAAGATCAGGACTAGTCCAGGATAGAAAACGTAGATATTCAAAGAAGTTTTCTTAGAACTGATAACAAGAAATATAATGGGTCACCGAAATATTTGAAAATAGGAAATATTTTTGACTTTTTAAAATCATTAGTATTGAAAACTTCTTTTCAATTAGGAAGTGAGTTATTTTTTTTAAAAGGCGTAAAAATTCGAAATGAATAAGAAAAATATCTGTTTTTTATTCATAAGAGTTATGTAGATAATTTGTAATCAATTATTTACAGATTCATTAATTTCCAGCAAAGTATCTGCAGTAGTCTAGCATTTGATATAATTAATATATTTCATAGAATCTCCAATAAATTTGGAAGTTAGAAGGAATTCAATACCAGTGCTCATAAAGGTGTGTCATAAAGGTGTGTCATGAAACTTTATTAAAATAATTAGAACTTTATTCATATAAAGGTCCAACAATTACATTGGATTATTTAAATGAAAATAATTGAAAAATTGTTTAGCATATCAATATCGTTATCACTTTTCCCAGTACTTTGATTGGATAAATATTATGTTATCAGTTCCACACATAGAAGAAGTGATAAAATATTTAAAAGGAAATAACGGTGTAATGAAAAGTTGACTAAAAAAAAATTTAAGTCAGTCTACAAAAAAATAGTCCGCTTTTAATTAACTTATATTCCACTGTTTCACTAATTAATAGACTCACTTTACATAGACAGATTGGATTGGAATATATGAAATTTAGATGGCATATACAAGGAATTTTCTACAGCTACATATTAATTAATGGGGATATAGGGGATCCAATTGCCATTGTAGAAAGAGACAACTTCGTCCTCGATTGAGGGAAGGAAATTCATGTTGCATCTCTCTGTCTATGCCAACTTTAGCTTTCGTAATACCATTGTAATAATAACTATCTGCACAGTATTATAAAGTTTAATTTTAGTAAAGAACCATATACATCATTATAACGGTTACCACTATTGCTTTAAACAACAAAATGCAGGGTTAGTTATTCATTTAGTTAGGTTGCGGTCAACTTGGTCGCCTAATGGATTCTGCCTTAACGTATTTAGTTCCTGATTTCTGACAATTTTGCTAGAAAATAAACTACACATTCCTGTACCCATTTTCCATGATTTTTGTTATAACCTTATCCCCCCCCCCCACATTCTAGGTAAATCTCACCAGGATATTTTCAACAAAATAAGAAAAATAAATAAATAAAAAAGAATTAATAAAAATAAATAATAAATGAATAAAAATAGAAATTAAAAAAAAATAAAATTAACTCCGTTTTTGTCCGAAATTCCATTATTTGAAAGAGTTATGAAATTTGAACGATGCCAAATTTGCCATCTTCAAAATTTCGCAATCTAAAGTATGGCACTAATAACCATTTTCATAATAAATAATAAAAATTAAGAAATCATTAATCCAACAACCATTTTTTTTTTTTTTCCAAACTTTTTAACAACTCCTAATCTTCTAAAATTGCATGAAGTAAGAATATGTACAATGTTATATATATTTTTTTACATTCTCTTACTCCTACTAAAGGGAAGTATTGTAATCGTGTCAAATTTTCGATATGGAGTTTTCACCGGAAATATCCGTTTGGAGGTTCCCTGAGTCCAAAAAAAGCAAATGGTGTGTATGTGTGTGTATGTGAACAGCATAGCTCATAAACGAAAAACCGCAGAAAGTTGAAACTTGATATTCCGTTTAGGTATCACCATGGGATCTGACAGTATGTTATTTGTCAGAATTCCTCAACCGGAAGTATCTTTCACTAGTTACATTTCTTACGTTTTTTGCGTTTTTCTCAAAAGGCTTCAACAATTTTCTTGAAACATTTTATATCAACTACATGTACAATGTGCTACAACCTTTATTTGAAATATTTCTCTGAGAAAATTCATTTAAGGGTAATTATAGGGGAGGTGTGAGGTTAGGTTTTTATTTAAAGTGGTATTTCAGTTTATTATACAATTCTATCATCTAAATAATGTTAATTAGAATTAAATATGTTGTTAAAATTCCGAGTTTGAAAAAAAAAATCGGTTGACCGGAAGTGCGTTTACTTTACCACTTTACTAAATCATTTTTTAACTTTTTCGCAATTTTCTCAAAAATAGCTCCGACGATTTTCTTGAAAGTTCGTATGTAAACTAAGCATACAAAGATCTATAACTTTTACTTATAACATTTCTCTAAGAAAATTCACTTAAGGTCACTTTAGTGGAGGGGTTTCAACTATTATTTGAAACATTTCTTCTGCCGAAGTCATTTAAGGGGGCTTTTGGGTGAGAAGTGGAGTTATGTTTTTCCCTAAAGTCCTATCATAGTTGATTATACAATCCTATTATCCTATCATCTAAACAAAATTAATTAGAAATAAATAGATAGCCAAAATTCCGAGCTTCAAAAAATCAGTAAACCAGAAGTGCGCTTTAACTGAACAGTTTTTTCAGTGTTTGACGAATTTCATTAAGTTTAGTACAAAAACTATAAAATTTGTCAATTATAATTTTGTGAACTGGAGTAAGAAAAGTTGTGTGAGTGATTCACACCAGATTTTTTTTTTTTTTATCGGAAATTCAATTATTTGAAAGAGTTATGAAATTTGAACCTTGCCAAATTTGCCATCTTTAAAATTCTATAAATAGATATAGTACAAATTACCATTTTCAGAATAAATAATAAAAATTAAGAAATCATTAATCCAAATATCCATTTTTCTTCCAAACTTTAGCCACCCTTTAACAACTTAATCTTCTAAAATTGCATGAATTAAGGATATCTACAATGTTATATATATATTTTTTAATCTAATAATTGAAAAATTATATGATAAATATTTGGACTGAATGTGGTTTTAAACAATATTGTGGAAATAATTTTAATAATTTCTTATTTACATCAGCTAATCGTCCAAATTCCGAGTAATAAAAATAGTAGCTTTAAAATACAAGTAGGTCCCTTAAACAAAATAACTTAACAAGCTCTGTGGCAAAAGTTATAGTAAAATAAACAAACATGTCATTTTTTTTAACTAAAATTATACTGAAAGCAAAAATTGGGATGTTCTTTAAGTTTATATAAAAAAAGTAAACTCTTAGAAGAAAATTGATTGTGGTACACACAATTTTTTTTTTTTATTTATAACACCATCATCATCAAAAGTAGCGAATTCTTTTTCTCTTTTTCCATTTTTATCCTGTCTTCATTACTTGACAGTATCAGAAGCTCAGTACTTTGTCCTACAAGACCATAAGTGCTCTAGCACAACTGAACGAGAGTATACCATAGTATTTAACCTCATTATACTTAAAATATATATTTTTTTATCTATCGGTGTTTTCAGCTATTGGGGGAAAAAATTAAAATTACATTGAAGAAGCAAGGGTAATTTACAAGTAAAAAAGTAAAAAAAACGTGAAGTTTACCTTCAGAAAAGTTAATAGAATATATCGTTAATTAATATGTGGTCGTTTTACGTCACATCTTTTACCAGGTAAAGAATAATAATAAAATTATTGAAACTTTGGTGAAAATTCAAATTGTTTTTCCAACTAAACTAGCTACTGCAACTAGTTTTATGTGGGTAGGTATAGATAAAATACTCAAACTTTAATAAAGAAAACATCAATTTATTGTTATACACAATAAATTACAAAATATAACAATAATAATTAATTCATAGTTTAAACCACAAAAGTTCACTTTTTATACACTTTTCACAAACTACTGACTTCGTTTGTAACTAGAAATCTCTCCCAACTCTCTGCGGTCCCACTATTTATACCGGTGGAGAATCTTCTAGAACTTGTTCGGTTATTTTACAAAGAACTAGAGCGCGTCGCCAGCGCTTCCTAGCGGCAGCTAAGAGAACTTGAGATTCCTACTTCCTCTCCTAGATGGCACCACTGGCTGCGTTACAATATTATTTTGATGGAATGTCACAATTTTCAAGTCATATCATTAATGTTTTCTTACATTTTGTTTATTGTAACTTACTTTATTGTTATAAATATAATAAAAATGTTAAACATGTAAAAAAATTAGGTATTCT
>JAAEAF010009225.1:0-25322 GCA_011037195.1 Triatoma infestans
ATTATATCTTCTTTCTTCTTGCCATCACAACACAGAAGTTTAAAGAAAACTGCCTAAATGGGCCAAAGAAAAAACTTTTTATCTTTAAAAGTTTACTGGACGTTTCGGACATCTTTGGTGTCGTTCCTCAGGAACTACAAACAGAATACGAAGAAAAATACAGAAAATTGTATGATAAAAAATAGAAAATTTTACGATTAAAAAATTTTAAAAAGATATGATACCTGCCTGTTAAGGAAGAATAGAGAATTGAATATTAGGAGAGGTTATTATTTGGTAATGGAGTAAGCTATACTTGTCCACAAGGGGTGTCTATTGCAGTTAACTTGGGAAGTAGCGTCCCCACGGGTTATCACAGCTCAGTACTCCATGCACTTGGTCGGAACAGTACACAATATACTTAAACTACATACATTTTACACTTTACAGAGAAGGACAAACACAGTACACAATCTAGAGTCTCCGTTCCTAGTGAACTGGCGTAAGCCAAGGGAGAAGGAAGGGATTAGCTCAGTGGTAGCGCGCTGAACTAGCAACGCGGGCTAGAATCCAGCATGCTGCCGTTAGATTTTTCTCTTCCTAGGAGCTTCTTCAACTCACTGTCCGGTGATGGACAGTGCTGTCTGCAGCTAGAGAACACTGCTTGGAGGCCGACAGTGCACTGAAAAGGCTCCGGGAGGGCACAATAGATCTCTCAGTCGCAGTGCAATAATAATCCCCTACAACAATCTACAATCAACAAGGTATACAATGTAATTATAAGAAAAAATAAATGAATATAAATAAACTAGAAATTGAGTGGAAGGTGTAGAAAGTTGGTATGTATAATTTAGTGGAGTGGGGTGGGGTAGACTTTTTTTAAGGAAGCGGAAAATGTTGTAAGAAGAGGTGATATTCTTGTCTTTTTTTTTTTGTAGCTGCTGGAGTTAGGATTGAGGTTAATGAGGATGGATTCAGAAAGAAGTCGCTTCAGGTAGTTAGGACAGAAGCATTTCGAAATCAAAGGAATGGGCAAGGATAGGTGCATGTTTTGTGATGGCGGTACTAACACGTTTTTTTTTGTTAGCTATGTCCAGTTCATGTTGTCTAAGTCTCTTTCGTTGGTGTTGTTTTGATTCACCAATGTAACATGCGTTAAAGTTTGATGCAGTGCAAAGTACGCTGTAAACATAATTAGTTTGGTCCCAGCCAACTAATTTTTTGCTTGTTTCATTAAACAACGGCCAAACATAACTATTGTTTATATTAAAAATGAAACCAGTGCGCCCCTGATAATCATAATGATCCAATCTTTTCGTTCCTAAGTTTTGAATGTATATGCTTATTTAAAGTCTGAGATTAGCATATTATTTTCTAATTTATTTGTTTACTATAAAAATAAAAATTGGGAAAACAAAGAAAGAAAATAGTAGAAAACAGACATCAACAATGCATTTTGAAATAGTAAACAACTATCATATACTGGGCACAATGATATTCTTTCTTTAGCCAAATGTTAAATCTTTAAATCACACACCACCTACGCTATATATGTGTATGTATGTGTGCTGCCCTCTTTACCCTTGAAATAAACACATTCATACAATCTACCCACCATTTTGGGGCGAATGGGGGGGAGGGGGAGAATCATGAATGGAAAAATGGATTTATAGGTCTGCAGCCTAGGGAGCATGCGGCCAAGGGTGGTAGGTATTTGCGGGAGCCTTCCTCACTGTCGCCACAGCCAAGGGGGCGGAGTCCAGTCGTCCATGACGTCAACAACCACCCTCTAGAAGGATCTATATAAACCGCTAGACTAGAACATTTCTGCCTTTATTGAAAAAGCAGCTAACCATTCAAGACTTAAAAAAAGAGAGAACAAAGGGCATTCCTGTATTTACTTGACAGGTTTTTACCAACACACTATTATCACCACCCCAATGACCATCGCTACACAAAGAAAAGGTAAGAACTTCATTGTAAATTTTCTTCCAAATTACTCTTAATATTTTATTTATTATTATTTTTATTAAATTATGCTTTTTTAAATGCTTAATGAACAAAGTACATAAACGCGTTGATGTGTAACACTCACACAACTTTCTCTTACTCCAGTTTTCAAAATTGTAATTGACAAATTTTATAGTTTGGGTACCAATTTAAAGAAATTTTGTCGAAAACTGTAAAAACTGTTCAATAAAAAACGCACTTCCGGTTTACTAATTTTCTTGAAACTCAGAACTTTGGCCATCTATTTATTGCTAATTAATTTTGTTTGGATGATAGAATTGTATAATCAACTATGATAACATTTAAAGATAAAACATAACCCCACCCCTCCACTAAAAGTGCCCTTAAATGAATTTTTCCCAGAGAAATGTTTTAAATAAAAGATGTAGATCTTTGCATGTTTAGTTTATATACGAAGTTTCAAGAAAATTGCCGGAGCCATGTTTGAGAAAATCGCGAAAAAAGTGAAAAAATAAAATCATTTAGTAAAGTGGTAAAGTAAACGCACTTCCGATCATCTGATTTTTTTTTTAAAACTCGGAATCTCAACAACATATTTAATTCTAATTAACATTATTTAGATGACAGAATTCTATAATAAACTCAAATAGCACTTTAGATAATAACCTAACCCCACCCTCCCCCATAACTGCCCTTAAATGAACTTTTCCCGAAGAAATGTTTGAAATAAAAGTTGTAGCACTTTGTATGTGTAGTTGATATACCAAGTTTAAAGAAAATCTTGGAGCTGTTTTTTTAAGAAAATTGCAAAAAAGTAAAAAAATAAATAAAAAACTAGTAAAATGGTACTTCCGGTTGAGAAATTTTGACAGATAACGTACTATCAAATCCCATGGTGATACCAAGACGGAATATCAAGTTACAACTTTCTACGGTTTTTCGTTTTTGAGCTGTGCTGTTCACATACATACACACACGCACACACAACAACTTTCTTTGACTCAGGGGACCTCAAAACGCGGATATTTCCGGTGAAAACTTGATATCGAAAATTTGACACGATTACAATACTTCCTTTTAAGCTAGGAGTAAAAGAGAAAGTAAAAATTGCAGAAAAGTGAAAAACTGTTCAATAGAAACATACTTCCGGTCAACCGATTATCTTAAAACTTGGAATTTTGCCATGTTATTTAATTTTACTTAATATTAATTGGATGATACAATTGTCTAATAAATTGAAATAGCACTTTAAAGGAAAGGAAAGCTTAACCCCACCCCTCCCTCAAAGGTCCCCTTAAATGAATTTTTTCCCGGAGAAATGTTTAAATAGAAGAAGGTTGCTCTTTGTATGCGTAGTTGACTTACTTAATTTAAAGAAAATCCTTTGGAACCATTTTTGCGAAAATAACAGAAAACTGAAAAAAAATAAATAATAATTTTCAGTAAAAAAACGCAGTTACATCATTCGATTTTCTTCGAATTTCAATAACATATATAATTCTAATTAATATTATTTAGACGTTAGAATTTGTATAATTATAAAAGTATTATCAATTATTTTATTTAATTCAATAATGTAGTATATTAATAAATTTTATTATCTTTGCTAATGAATTATTTAATACAATTGATTGAATTTGTTTTTGAATAAAACGACTTTAGACTTTAATTTAATTTAAAAAAAAAAATAGTTTTTTTACTTTTTCGCTGAAAAAGAACAAGAGAATGAAACAATACAGCCCACCCACCCATCGCTTTGTTTATTGTGTAATTATTCGAAAATGCGAAGTATAGGAAAATGCAGCTAAACTTAGAATTTCATTGATAACAGTAAATTAAAAGCAGCAAAGTGATCAATTGCGTCGTTAATTACGTCACATTTGTCGTGTTGAATATGAACGGTTATTAGATAGACCTATTTTGTAGTGAAGTTTTAATATTCTCCCAAATTTATTTCTTGCCTTAAGTGAGGGAATCATTTCATGAAAAAAAATAAAATAATAATAATTGCATAGAAGATAAGTGGCTATCTAGTAATATCTTAAGAATTATGATGCAATTGTAATAATTTATTACTAAAATTATAATTTCGAAACTTTACAATTATTATATAATTATCTTATGCTAGAAATATTTGTCTAAAATTTAAAAAAAAAAATTACACATAATTACGTAGCAACACTTGCCATGTTTAAAGGAATTTGTTTACGATCTCTTAATGTTCTGGGAAAGTGAAGTATGCTTTGGTGTCAAATTTATGAAACTGAGTTTTTCATCGGAAAATACATTTACTAAGTCTCCGGAGTGTGGGAAAATGGTATGTGTGTGTTTGTTTTATACATACAGTACAGCCGCATGGATAAAAAAGATGCCTTTGTGCAAATTAAATTCCAGCGCTCCTTCAGTTTCATGAAATAAAATTGAAACACTTAAAAAGACTTTCTTTTAATGCGATAATTACGATCATAAAATTGATAATTAAACTTGGTATTTTTACTGAAAGTGTAGTTGCCTTTAGCAAAACAAATGCTAGATAATAATGTTCATATTGGAATGCATGCACAAATAGCTAATACTGGAATGGGATTATATCATGGTTGTTATGATGGTAGGTTCCGCAGAGCTGGAAAGTATCAGAGACATTTTCCGTGGTAGCCTGCTTCATTTTGTGGTCACCGAACGGTTTCGGGCGTTTTCACCCATCTTCAGGATCCGTTTGTCAGACAGTGTGATAACACAAACTTGCACAGAGCAAATTCCAGTTTATACACTCGAGATTATATCATGATCGATGACAATGCCTAGATTAAACACCAAGCTCAACCATCACAGTTTCCATGAAACCTCATAAATCAAATACTTTGAAGCCTTTTCCGGAAAAAAAATTCAAAAAAACTCAAAAATATTCTGTAAAGCTATACTTCCGGTTTCTTCAAATTTGGATTCTAACAATTCATTTCATTTTTCTTAATATTAAATAGGTGATAGAACTATATATTGTACTGAAGTTATATTCTAACTGACGTTAGAATATAAGTGGAAAGTTGTACGTTGCTGCTCAATCAATTTTGATGGAAAAATGTATTAAACAAAAAAGTGATAGGCATTTATAAAAGTCACTATACGAAGACATTTTCATGTTGGCGACATTTTTGAGAAAATCCCAAAAATAAACATTTTAGCAAAGTTTTAGAATACCGGATAGTGGGTTTTTGCTCGAAATATTCATGTCAGATACTGGTGGTGATACCCCTAAACGGAATATCATTTTTTTTTTGGTTTTTGAAGGGGATAATGCACTGCGATTAGCAAGATCTATTGTGCCCCCGGAGTCTTCTCAATGCAGTGTCGGCCTTTGAGCAGTTTCTCTAGCTAGAGGGCAGCACTGTCCATCACCAGACAGTGAGCGTAGAGGACTCCTAAGAAGAAAAAAAATCTAAGGGCAGCACAGCTGGATTCGAACCGGACACCTCCGCGTTACTAGTCCAGCGTGCTACCACTGAGCTAATCCCTTCGCTTTCAAGTTTGAGTATTGTTTTTTGTGATATTCTCTTCACATATACGCACACATTCAGATCATTTCGCTAAAAATATTTCCTTTTTACTTGATGGAATCACAAAATCCGGTGATTTCCAAAATTCAACATAATCGCAATAATTTCTCTTAACCAGGAAGAGAAAGTAAAACATTAATACTCTCATTTCTCATACTTAAACAAAAATTGTTCACACAATCAGTACGTGTTTTCTAATCATGGAATAATTCGAAAATCTAAAAACATTTTCTTTTATATATAAATTAGACTCGTAGTTTTGAAAAATTACTAATTAATTTTAGTAATTCATTAGTAAATATTAATTTAATTAAGAAAATTAATATTCCTAGCAAATGGCGCCCACTGATTTTGTATGTTTGTGATAAGTAAATCTCAAAATTGAAAAATCTCAGATATTTCTTCCGATTGGATCAACCCACAGAATTCGATAGAATGGTTTCAAACTACAATCTCTGTTCTAACGAAAAACCTATTTTTATTGGCTAAATTCAGGTATTCAAGAGTTTTTTTAAACCTCATTTGCATACTATACCTAGTCCATAATTACTGATACAAGTGTTCAATCCAAGATTGTATTATATTGTATATAACAAGCTAATTGCGTTTTTATTTTATTAGCTCCAAAATTGATTTTTTCAAGTTGCCACATTTGATCTTTGTGCGTTTCTTCTTTTTTTTTTTTTGTCTAAAACTTCAGGGACGTGAACACCCCTAAATACAAGTTTATTTTCTAAATTTGTGATAGTAACCTCCTGATTTTGTCATTAGTTTTCTGTTCAGTATACACAAATATTTTTAATATTCCGACATTAAATGCAATGCCACCAAGTAACCGTTCTTATTTTAAATTACAGATTTTTTTTTATGATTATTATTTTAATTTGGTAACTAGAAATTATTTACTTTCTCTAACTACCGTTAGAGGAAGTATTATTATTATTATTCAAAGAAGGGGAGGGCAAAACCCTACGCTATTCAAAGCCTCCCGGGCCCATATAGCTACCCCTAAAGAATAACAACTACTGGGACTAGAACAAAAGTCCCCAGACCCAGGTTTTAACCATCAAAGTTTCACCACAGACCGAACAAATCGGAACAAAACCTTAAAAAGACCCAGCTAAGATCCTCTACCGATATCCTATTCCGGCCGAAGATCCCAAAACTAATTTTGCTCACAGCCCAAACAATCCGTCATCAGATGCACGGATGTTTCCTTCTCTGTCTCACAAACTCTACAAAAGGGGTTTTACGCATGAGTCCCATTGTATAGAGATGTCTCCTTAAGCCACAATGCCCAGTAAGGAAGCCAACCAGATGCCTGAGAGAGGTCCGTGAAAGGCATCGGATCCCACTAATCAAAGCTCTGTCCGGGGACTCCCAATGAACATGTTAGACTGCCGACAACCAACTACACTTCGATTTTCAAAATTAAGTTTTCACCGGAAATACTAGTTTTTAGATTGGTCCCCTGAGATAAAAAAAAGAAGTGGTTTTTAGAAAATGGTCTGTATGTGAAAAGAATATCTTAAAGTTGCAGGATGTTCAAACTTGGTATTGGCGTCAGATACAAAGATTTCGGGTAGCTACCGTATCCAACTTCCACTGAACCACCGTACCACTTCACTGAATGTTTTGTTTTTTCAGGTTTTTTTTATTTTTCTCGAAAGCGGCTGTAAACGATTTTCTTTGAACTTGATATATCACCTACACATACAAAGAGCTACAACTTTTATTCTAAACATTTCTCCGGAAAAATTCATTTAAGAGCACTTTTGGTGGTGGGATGGGGGTTATGGTTCCCTCTAAAGTGCTATTTCAGTTTATTACACAATTCTATCATCTAAATAATATTATTTAGAATTCAAAATGTGTTGTCGAAATCCCCAGTTAGAAGAAAATCGGCTAACTGGAAGTACGACTTTAGTAGAATAATAGGGTTTTCAGTTGTTTTTTTTTTTGTAATTTTCTTCATAAAAATGCCGACATTTTTAAACAGTAATATGAACATTTTCGCAGTAAGAGAAAGTCTGTGTGAGTGTTTCACACCAGATTTCTTTTTTTATTAGCATAAAAGGCTTTTATTAGGCGATACCTAAAATTAATTGTATTAATAAATTCGGTATTAAGACATAAAAATTATTACAATGTAATTTCTATAAACTTTTATCATTTGAGGTTGATTCCAGTAATATCAATAATTGTACAATTGAATTGGGCGCTGTAGACTTCATGGGAGTTCGATCAGGGAATCTGGCAGCATGAAGCAGCCAACCGAAAATATCGCTTTACTAAATAGATATTTCAGTTTTTTTTTTTTTGCGATTTTCTCATAAATGGCTACAATGATTTAGTTTAAACTTCGTACATCAACGGCACATACATAACAAATGCTACAATAATTTTTATTTATTTTTGTAACATACGAGGTACTTTCAGTAAAATTCATTTTCGGGGGATTTTGGTGATGGGCATGTCGTTAAACTTTCCAGTAAAGTTACCAGTTACGTAAATAATATAATCCTATCATCTATATAATATTAATAATAATTTAATATAATCCCAAAATTTCGAGTGTAAATAAAATCTGGTGACCGGACGTCACGATTTTACACAACGATATTTGTTTTTTTCAGTTTTCTACATTTTCTTGATAAGGAGTTTCTTTGAACTTGGTATAATTACTTCACACATATTATTTATACCTATTGCTTTTGTTTGAAAAATTTATATTCCGAGTAAATAGATTTTTTCTGGGGGTTCTGTGAACTCGTGTGAATATTTCAAACTGATTCTTATAAATTTCTTTAAGCAATTTTTGTGTCTACATAATTACAATTAAAGTAAAAATCCCCAAGTAGAAAAACCCAAAATGTTCTGCTAGTTTCGCTACATGATAGTAAATATGAAAAATTATCATTTATAGTTTACCTATGAGCCATTTGATTTCTTCTTATGTTGTTGCTTTACCACTTGGTTTGGATAAAAAAAAAAAACTATAAGATATTTCTTTTAAATACTAAGTACAAATTAATGATCATTTCTCCAATACTAAAAAACATTATGCCTAAATGAGGCCATCTTCAGCACTACCAAAAACAGTAACCTACACTTATAACATAACCTTATTAAAACCTGCTTTAATATATTTCTATCTGGTAGAGGTTAAATGAGTAATGTGGTAAACTTATTTACCACTAAACTAACAGATCAGTAAATTCAAATGAGGTATTTCAAAGATAAACAGAAATTATATATTAGAATAATAACAAATATGAATTATATATGCATATTATAAAATTAATTCGAATTCCAAATATCTATTGAATCTATTTAACATTGTGATCAGTGTATAGATAGTTCAGGTAATTTTTTTTTTTAATCAGTTAACAATAATTAATTACTTAAATCTTTTAGATTGTATATTTTTCTATATTATAAATACATAATAATAACAAATGAGATGATAAAAATAATTTATAAACAATAATATTCAGCCAGTTTATTAAGCTTGAACAATTTTTTTGTATTTCACTATAAATATAGAAAATAATATTTCTTGGTTCCGTTATATAAATAATGTATACAAATGCATAAACATAGTAATTATTTCTTTTATTTGTTAAAAATATCAGTTACAAGTATGTAATATTCTAGTGGAGCATACTTTAAATAAAATTAATTTAAAAAAAAATATATAAATTTTTGAAATATCTTTATTGAATTAATATCTAATTAATTATTGTTAGGTGATAAAAAAAAAATTACATGATACCTACATATACATTGATCACAGTGTTTAATAGACTAAATATGAATTAATTTTGAATTAATGTATATGTTACGCTCAAAGACCGAAAATGCTCATTGAGCGAAAAAAACAGCTCACAACGCGTTGTAGCCACTGTAAAACATCCACATCGCGTTGTGGCAAACACAGAAAGATCACATAGCGAAATTCGTGTCGTGGGTATCGCGCTATACGACCACAACGCATTCTGGCAATGAAGAAAAGATGTTTTACTGTGACCACAACGCTTTAAGAGCTGTTTTTTCGCTCAATGGCATTTTCGGTCTTTGAGCGTGACATATATAATTCATATTTGTTATTTTTCTTACATATAATGTTTGAAATATTCCATTTGAATTTATGGTCTGTTAGTTTAGTGATGATTAAGTTAACCAGATTGCTAATTTAACCCCTTACTATATAGAAATACGTGATACGTACATTCCAACAGGTTTTTAAGAAGGTTATGTTAAGTGACTGTTTTCAGGAGTGCTGAAGATTGCTTCATTAAGCCGAAACCTGGGGGAAATGGTCAGTAATTTGGACTTAAAATTATTATTTCCTCAAAAACAACAAAATATTTTTAAATTTTTTGAAACTTTCAATTTAATATCAACATTTTGAAGAACATTGTTACCTTCTTCCAGAGGATATCTTCAAAATAGACAATAGAAATTATTAAGAAAAGATGTTGCTTGTTTATATTGCGTTAGAATAATTTGTAACAACATTATGAAACATTTTTTTTTTTTTATTTCAATAAAGTATCATTTATATAATCTTATCTCTATTACTAACATTAAAACATATTTTTAAAGGAATGTCACGTGAGATGATTATCGTATCTGTTCTGATGATGATGCTGCTCTCATCTTCCATGGTCCAGTCAAGATATCTACCAACCAGGGGCGCAGATGATAGTATTCTCAGACTGAGACAATTACTAAAAGATGTAAGTATTTTCTTTGCTATAACAAATAAAAAAAAAAAAAAAAAACTAAAAAGAAAAAGTAATTTAGATTCTATAATTTTTAACATGTAAACAACATTAATAAAAATTTATCAAAGAGAATGGCTGATGGTATAAAAATAAAATAAAAACTTAGAGAATAGCCAATGCAAAACAAGAGTAATGTCTTGGAATGAAGCCAAGTTAAGGGTGTGTTTTTGCAAATGTATTGGCCCTTTCCCTTAACTATAAAGTTGGCCCCAGAACTTCTGGTAGCCCACAATTTAATTGTCTTCTCTTAATCCCATAATCCCATTATTCTGATGAATAGTTTAATGAGAGAACAAAAGAAATTGACAAAAAATGTTACTATTTAAAACAACTTGATTGGATAAATTTTTATTAACTTTTTTAACAAGAAGAAATGTCACACACAATCTTGTCAATTTTAATAAAATTGCATTTTTCACCGGAATTAAATATATTGAAGCTTCGTGAGTTGTGCAAAAAAAAAAAAAAAAAAAAATGGTATAATTTCGAACTTGATGGATAGGAAGGAAACTCGGACCACTTATGTTTATTTATGGTAATTTTCATTAGTTTCCCAGTGTTGCATTGTATTTTATTTGATTTCCTTCAAAGAATGCTTCATTTTCTTGGTTCTGATTGGTTTCGCATCTTCATTCAACGTCAGTGTTAGTTCTAACAAGATTTTTTTTTTTTTTTTTTTTTTTAGAAATACTACCTCCACTTTTTCTGTATACAAATTATATTCCATCGGTGTCCAGTTGACTATAAATAGACACAAGATCACGTATAGAATACTCTGTTCAATCCGCTTCCATCCGCAAGACCTGAGAGTAATTGGACATACGTCCTTGCTGGAATAATCGACCAAGTTTTGTAGACATAGAAAATAAATATAGAAATATAGAAACCGTATTTCTAGATTCAACTAGGTCATTTCTATAATTACTCACAATTAGCGTAGATCCATCCACAAGGTGATACAAGCATAAAGTGAACGTAAAAGGGATATCTAATGAGAAACATTTGGTAAAGTACTGTTTAATAAAGTACTGTTGAGGATTATGGGGAAAAAAAACGGCACCGACTTTTGTTACATCCCGGGATTAACAGCAATAATAGGCGAGCGAGTGTTTCAACCACATTTTTTTTTAAACTTAGAATTGTTAACTGCGTCCATTAGTTTTTTTTTTTCAAAGAAATTTTACATTAAAAATTGATTTTAGGATGCTTATATTATATAAATGATGTTAAAGTGGTCCTCACACGTTGGTCTAGTGGCTAGCGCACTTGCTTTTGGTGCGTGAATTCAGGGTTCGATTCCCCTTAAGAGCAAAGTCGATGTTGACCCACCATCATGAGGAAAAATGGGAAGCTACAGTTTTATAGCGCACCAAGGTGGTGAAGGTCAGAACTAAACGGCGTGGGTATTGTGGCGTGCTTACAGTCTTACTGCGACGTGTCTGGCAAGCCTTGGTCCTTTATGGATTGTTGTGCCATAAGTTTTTTAAATTTTTGTTTATTTTATTTTTATCTTTAAACTGATCTCTTTGACGTTTTGTTAGGATTGACAGACTAGTCCTGATCGTCTACAATGGGTTTGTGATAGATCCTGACGGTTTGCAAACGTTTCACTGCGCATGCTCCACTATGCCTAGTTTGAAACTGTAGGAAATTTAACCTGCAAAAACGCTGTGTATAATTATAGAGCATTCAGGAAAAAAACAATTATTTATTTAATTATTATTAATTTAGTTATTAGCTCTAAATCTGTAATAAATTAGCTCACACATCTGCAAGATTGCAAGAAATTAGTTTCATTAAAAATGGTTAGGTAGACATTGCGTACGGCAAATATTTTAAAGGACTGTCCTGTGATAGCACAGAACAGCAAATTTGTTCTAAGTGGCTATATCTACAAACACAGGTTAAGTCAAAAAAATAAATAGAAAGGAATACACTGGCCAAGACAGAAGCAGAAATTTAATGCGATAAAACTGCTTTGCGCATGCGTCGGACTGCCAGTTTGAAATTGTTGACACTTTGAGCTCTATGGTACTTTGCTGACGGTTTAAAAAACAGCACGAACTCATTACTCTGAGTTGGAAACCAGATTGAGTTTGAGAAATTGCTGCACGAACAGCATAATCTCTGTGCGCATGCTTCTGAAAGTTTGGTACTGCTGCACTATAGCGGCTTTTACACGGTCAATAATATTGTCAATATCAGTATTGACAATATAACCATCAATACTCGTGCTAACCAGTCTCAAATACTTCATTACCTTACACGATCAATATTATTGTCAATACTTTTGTCAATAACTGTGCTCATTACTTACTACTTCTGCCACTAGGAGAGTGAAGAAGTACTCGTTATTTAGTTGGCTTTTTTTCCCTTAAAAAATGAATAATCGCACAAAAGCTTGCGTAGCCATTATTTTGGCGTTTGACACTACTCATAAAGTAAAACGCAAACAGTGGATGAAAGAGTGGTTAAAGAAATATTCTCATTTAGTACTTTTGAAGGAAATCGATGTTGCAGATTTTGGAATCGATGCTGCGATGTTGAAGATTTCAAGAACTACTTTTGAATGGATGAATCTACCTTTAACAAACTGTTACAGATAGATGGTTGATCGATTTTTGAAAAGACAGGACAGAAATATGAGAGAAAGTATAAGTGTTAGGGAAAGATTAGCCTTAACAGGTATACTTGGCCACAGGAAGAAATTTTGAAGACTTGAAGTTTTCAGTCATAATGTCCCCAACAACTATCAGCAAAGCTGTAATAGAAACCTGTGAAACCTTTATATATGTCCTACAAGACTTTGAAAAAAATTACAATCACCTTTAAAAAATGTATGATTGAAGTTTTATTTTAATACTACACAAATCTTTCCAAAGTACCTTTGTAAGTTATTGTATCACTGTTGTTGAGGTTAGTTTCAACGTTGTATAAAACTATTGAACTGAATATTGATGGAAATATTGGCGCCGCCCCTACACGGTCAATATTATTGTCAATATCCACTCCAATTCTCAGTATTGTACACGAAAATTGTCAATATTATTGACCGTATAGAGGCGGTTTAACAAACCTAAAGTAATCAACTTTAGGTAGTATCTATAACCTAAAAACTAACAATTATAATGTTCCCCACCATCTAGATTTGTAAGTAACCTAAGAGATCTACTAAACTTAGGACGGACATTTTGGCATTTAGAATTTTAACAATTGCAATAATATAAAGCCATTTAAATATTTCACCATCCATTTTTCATTTGACAGTTCATTTATAGAGGTTATGTCTCACTCATAACCTTGTCATTCGAGAGATTTATTTAAAAAAACAAACCTATTTCCATATTTATTTTCTTTTTTGTAAATAAAAGAAAAAGTTACACCAAACAAAACAAACACAAATCAATCATCTCAGTCAGTGAGGTTTATTTCTCTCATCTTTGTTTTACCGTAACTTTATGAAGTTTAGATATACGTAGAATAAACTACGCCCATAAATATGTATGTATTTCAGGACCACAAGAGTATTGATTATTGGCCTCATAAATAAAAACCATACTTATTGTTGCAATGACCTTCAAACCAACAGTGCAGCCAACACTCACACGACTTCCTCTTACTCTCTAAATTAATACAATTTAATCAAGAAATTTCCTTAAAAACTACAAACATTTACAATATTTAATTGGGCTATAAAAAATGGTGGCGGAGATTTTAGTTATATTCCTAAGAGGCCTCTAGAGAGCGTTCTATATCAAAACCAACAAGCTTGTCCAAATTTAAACTAACTGACAGACCCCCACCCCCAATACCCCTCTAAAATCAATTTTTTTTTTTTTTTCAGGAAAGTATTTCAAATATTAGTGATACGTTACTATATCTATTGCAGCAAACATTCTGTTTAAAGAAAAAAAATCTGGTGTGAAACAATCACGCACTTTCTCTTACTCCTGTTCTCAAAATTATAATTGACAAATTTTATACTTAGTGTGAACCGAATTTAATGAAATTAGTCGAAAACTGAAAAAAAAAAAAAAAACTGTCCGGTAAAAGCGCACTTCCGTTTTACTAATTTTCTTGAAACTCGGACTTTTGACCATCTATTTATTTATAATTAATTTTTTTAGGAGGATAGAATTTTATAATCAACTATGATAAGACTTAAGAGAAAAACATAACCCCACCTCTCCTACAAAAGTGCCCTTAAATGAATTTTTCCAGAGAAACGTTTCAAATACAAGGTGTAGCTCTTTGTATGTCTAGTCCATATTGCAAGTTTAAAGAAAATCCTCGGAGCCATTTTTGAGAAAAACGCAAAAACGTTAAAAAAAAAAACTAACAAGTAAAGTGGTACTTCCGGTTGAGGAATTATGACAGATGACCCACTGCCAGTTGTCATGGTGATACCTAAACGGAATATCAAGTTTCAACTTTCTACGGTTTTTCTGTTTTTGAGCTATGCTGTTCTACATACACACGCACACACACAGACCCTTTGCTAAAAACAATTTCTTTGAACTCAGGGGACCTCAAAACGGATATTTCCAGTGAAAACTCAATATCGATAATTTAACACAATTACAATAATTCCTCTTACTAGGAAGGAGTAAGAGAAAGTAAAAATATACATGCTACGACAGATAAAATACCAGATCTTATGTATGTTATATTCTAAAGAAAGAGTGGAGACTTTTCTGATCTTGAAATGTTAACATATTGACTGAGGAATTTTAAAAAAGATTAAGAATATTTCTTAAATTTAATTATATTGACGAATAACTAACTCAAAATCAATTATAAATGATTCTCTACTTAATACATTAACACCCAACATGTTAAGGCAATTAAGTAAACAATTTTAAGTTAAAAAAAAAAATTACCAATTTCATAATAGTGTTATAACTGTTTCTGATTTTTTTCGTACTTAGCGATACTAAGTATATAATATCGGTAGAAATGCAATACTTCCCCTCACAAAGTAAAAAAATCTGGTGTGAAACACTCACACAACTTTCTCTTACTCCTGTTCTCAAAATTATAATTGACAAATTTTATAGTTTGTGTACCAATTTTAATGAAAATGGTCGAAAACTGAAATAACTATTCAGTAAGAGCGCACTTCCGGTTTACTAATTTCCTTGAAACTCGGAATTTTGGCCAACTATTTATTTCTAATTAATTTTGTTAGCATGATAGAATTTTATAATCAACTACGATAGTATTTTAGAGAAAAACATAACACCATCCCTCCCCTAAAAGTGTCATTAAAAGAATTTTCCCAGAGAAATGTTTTAAACAAAAGTTGTAGATCTTTGTATGTTTAGTTTATATATGAAGTTTCAAGAAGATCCCGTTAAAAGTGAAAAAATCATTTAGTAAAGTGGTAAAGTAAACGCACTTCCGGTCATCCGATTTTTTCCAAACTCGGAATTTCAACAACATATTTAATTCTAATTAATGTGATTTAGATGACAGAATTGTATTGTAAACTGAAATCGCACTTTAGAGAAAAACATAACCCCACCCTTCCCCCAAAAACTACCCTTAAATGAATTTTCCCGGGGAAATGTTTCAAATAAAAGTTGTAGCTCTTAGTATGTGTAGTTGATTATGCCAAGTTAAAAAAAAAATCGTCGAAGCCATTATTGATAAAATTGGCATAAATTAAAAAAAAAGATCCAGTAAAGTGGTACTTCCGGTTGAGGAATTTTGACAGATAACGTACTGTCATATCCCATGGTGATACCTAAACGGAATATCAAGTTTCAACATTCTACGATTTTTTATTTTTGAGCTATGCTGTTAACATACATACGTACACACACAGACCATTTGTTAAAAATCACTTTTCTGACTCAGGGGACCTCAAAACGGGTATATCCGGTGAAAACTCTATATCGAAAATTTTACACGATTACAATACTTCCTCTTACTAGGGGGTGAGAGAAAGTAAAAATGATAATAATATGAAGTAGAGGATTCATTTACTATTAATTGATTTTTGAGTTAGTTATTCGTCAACATAATTAAATTTAAGAAAAATTCTTAATCCTTTTTAAAATTCCTCAGTCAATAATATGTTAACATTTCAAATAAGGTCAGAAAAGTTTCCAATCTATCTTTAGAATAAACAACATACACTTGACTTTCACACAAAGACTGACAGAAGTGGAAATCTTGTACGGAATGGGGCGAACTTAGTAATGTAATATGAATTAATAATTTATAGTACAAAACATATTGACATTACAAATTATATAATATTACTTAAATACTTTAAATAAATTCTTTAACTGATCTAGAAATTGATCGTTAATTAATTCTATATATATAATGCAACCGGAATTGCTAAATATTAAAAATGTAAAATTAACATAATATTAAAAAAAAAAAAAATTATAAATTTATTTCTTTTAATTTCTACATTCAATTGTTGATTAGATAACATTAATATTATTGTAATAATGCATGTAGTGTGCAATTTTGCAATTAATAAAGTTTGTAATAAATAAAAATAAAAGACCTTATTACAGGGTCTGTTTAATTCTGTGCAATTACAGTCATTGATTTCTGATAATGTTCTTAAAATCTGGACGATGTTGTCTTCTAGAATGAGGTTTGTACATTAGCCCCATTGACAGTGTTCGGAGTGGCTTAACAATGGGGTAGAAGAAGGTATCGATGCCCCGGGCGCCACGAAGACAATATACGCATAGTTTTGCCTTTATTTCAGTTCTTTTAAAGCCAGAAGCTAATATACCATTTTAATTTTAAAATCTTATTATAATTGAAGTGTATTTGAATAAATAATACAGTATTATTTTACTTGAAACTTACGTACTCACAAATGTTCAAATTTATTTGACAAGAGAGAAAAGGGCCATTTTTAAATATTCGAGTTACAGATTTGCCCACAAGAGTGCTAGCGAGTTAATTCTAGAGTTCAATATTAGATATTTTCTGCAATCTTATTGGTTCCTAAATTGTATGAATGTAAAAAAAAAAAATGTGAAAAGTATATAAAATATTGAGAATATATTTTAAATTCAACTCAAATACTCCCTCTCTCTCTCTATAACCTGTTTTGTTTGGTATAATCTCAAATCCGCTGAATCCGAGAATTGTTTTGATCTTGTTTTCGCATATTCCCGCTAGATGTCGGGCTAATTAGAGTTGAATAATGTTACTTTTACACACTAGTGAGAGAAAATGAAATGCGTTCTGTATGTGTAGTTGATATACTAGAATTAGTATTAGAATGACGCAGGGGGGGGGACGCCAACCCAGACACTGCAGCCCAGCCATTGAGGCTTATTGTGGCAAATCCCTAATGTCTAATAGAGGAATCCTCCCTTCTTCATGAGGTCCAGGACTTTTCCCCACTAGTCCTTCTTGCAGTACGATATCCTCCGGTCTCAATGTGCCAAAGAAACTCGTACCGCAATCTGCCGATTGCTACATAATCAAACAACAGGTGAGAGGCCGTCTCCTCCTCTTCCTGAAAGTCTGCACAAGAGCTCCGACTCAATTAACCTCACCTTGTGCAGATGTTTCTTGAACCTTACCATGCCCTGTAAACAGGCCCGCTATCAGTCAAATTTGATACCTGCTTAAAACCAGGGTTTCTCTGGTTCTTTTCCTGCACAGACCTGGCATAATCATTTTGCCGAGTTTTGCCCCAGTGCTTAGCCTTCAATGGCGACTATGTTCTCTCCGAGTCCAGTCCCTCAGAATCGCCCTCGCCATACTTTTGGCTATCCCCAGAACAGGTTCCGACCCATAGAATGGAGTGTTCGCTCCATTCCTGGCCGGTTGGTCGGCTAGCTCGTTACCTTTTATCCCCTTGTGTCCCGGCATCCCACCATGATATACTGAGTTTAAAGAAAATTGTTGGACACGTTTTCGAGAAAATCTCAAAAAACTATAAAAAAAAAACAAACATTCAGTAATGTGGTTACTTCTGGTTGACCGATTTTGACCCAGAACGTGACTGTCAGGTTCTTGGTGGAACCTAAATTAAATATCAAGTTTGAACTTTCTACGATTTTCGTAATTTGAGTAATACTTTTTGACCGCATAAATAGACACATACATACACAGACTAATTTCTAAAAAGACACTTTTTCGGATTCAGGAGACTTCAAAACAAAAATTACAATAAAAATTGGGAAGAATGTAAGATAACCTCTATGAGAAGTTACCTTCAGAAAAGTTGGTGACATTAGGTTAAAGTTAAGCAAAATGGTATTATGTTTTCTGATTCCTAATCGTTTGTAAACTGATTTGAATTTTTTTTTTTTTTTTTTAATTTAAGGCGTGTCAAAATCTACGGTCATTAGCGCCCGGAGCCTTCTCAGTGCACTGCCGGCCTCCGAACAGTGTATATCTCTCGTTACAGACAATACTGTCCATCAGCGAACAGTGAGCTGTAGAGGCTACTAGGAAGAAAAAAATCTAAGGGAAGAACCTAGGTCCTCCGCGTGGGAGTTCATTACGCTTACCACTTAGCTATTCTCTTCTCTGATTTGGAAATAATTGATTTTTAAAACAACTTTAGTCATGGATTTTAATGGAATAACTGCCACATTATTCAATTGTTATAGAAAAGTTTTATCCATATTTTTCATTTTTACTTTCTCTTATTTTTTTGCATAGTTACTGGAGAATAACCTGGAGCCAGTAATGGAACATCCTCCAGCTCTCAGTGCTCAGTATGACCCAAGGCTATACAAGAGGGCAGCTCCTCCTGTACAATGGGATGCAGTCGGTGCCCAGTTTGCTGGAAACTAATATTACAACTAAGTACTCTAAGCAAAATATTTTTGGCATATTGAAATAAAAAAGAAAGAGTGCCAAAACTGAAAATTAAAAAAGAAAAAAATCCTTTTCAAGTAAAATAATTAAAATTAAAAATAGAGTACCGTTGAAAGTTTGAATGTAAATTTAATTGGTGCTATTCATTAATAATATTATGTTTGTCCTTGTAACACGTAGTTTTATTTTAAATTCAGTATTTATTTATATAAATTCTCTACGTGTATTTCTTATATAGCAAATAGTGTAGGTTATTTGTTTTATTTTAATTGAATTATTTAGTGAACTGTGTAGAATTTATTTTCTCATAAGTAAATCTAATTTATCTTATAATGGATAAATTGTTTGAAATATGACAAATATTATTTATGAACAAAATGAGAATCATAAAACTTGTTTACTTTTAGGATTACATTATAAACAAACACATCTAAACATTATACAAGCAAAACTCTGGCCTAATGTACATTCCAATAACATATTTCAAATAATACAATACATATGACCCATTCATTTTCTTGTTTTTTGTTGTTTTTTTTATTGTTATTATTATTCAATGTTTTATCGTAATATTAAAATATTAACCATTTTTTTGAAATTTGTTCCTAATAATTATGTAAATATAATTTTTTTTTTTTTTTTTTAAAGCAATAAATATCAATGTAATTATGGACAATAATTTTTTTAATATAAATTATTTTGTTATTTTTTTATTGTAATAAAGTTGATTTTATGCGCAATAATTGACGTTTCTTTATTTTTTTAATTTATTTCCTTCAATAATTTCATTAATGCTAATAATTTATTAAGGAAATTAGTCAACGCATAAAAAAATGATATATTTTAACGATATATATTTTTTTTTTTTAAAGAAAAATATGGAATAAAGTTTGTTTACAGTCAAAAATTCCTCATTATGATCTTTATTAATCAAAGTAGGAAAGCAAAATAGAAACTCTGAAGAGCATTTTTTCTATAAAAAAAAAAAAAAAATAGCCGAGATCGAATCAGTTAGCGAGAGGTCAGGTAGATGAATATAGCAAATAAGACAAAACTTCGTAGAGTCAACGTCCAACTTTTACTATTCTAGGTGACCATTCTAGGTCTTTAATAAAGGGGGATTTGTTCCCTCTGCAAAATGATACCACGGAATCGTGAGCTAGCCCGGCCGAGTTCTGTTTCCGCGCTCACGAGTTGAGGAAAGATTTCATGGTGGGAGTTTCTATTTTCTGGGAAGAAGTTGCTGGTTTGCCTTCCTGGTTCCGCCCTCTTCCATTCCCTCACAAAAATCATGTATCAGCTCTGATGTACGTACATTCAGGAGGATATGATAAAACCTAGGTCATGCTCAGGCGTTGCTTGTCGATTCCCCGGGCCAGTGACCAATCTAGATCTTTAAGTAGGGAACTTACTCCTTCTGCAAAACGGTATCACGGGATCGTGAGCCAGCCAGCCTGAGTTCAGTCTCCGCGCTCACGAGTTGAGGAAAGGTATCGTGGTGGTCGAGGTTTGTGCAATGATGATGGTAGAGTCCCAGTGTATCTGTTTGGTGGGAGGAAGTTGGCTGGTTGACCTCGGGAATAGTTAGTTCCAATTCCCTCACAACATGTCTTAGAATAAGTACTGGGCTCTTTCTGTTGACGGATGCTGGCTTATAGGCGATTTAGTTTTTGCTGCAACTATTTGTTGATCATACTATTTTCAGACGTAATAGTTTCGCTGGGATTGGTAATTTTGTAATGGTTTCGTTGTCGACTCATTTAAGCACTCAATTATCGAACTTTTCCACCTTTCCAAATTTAGCTACTTCCAAATGATCGAAGTTTAAGTTCTCCGGCAACTTGTAGTATAGTTGTAAGATGATCTGCTCTTTGATGATTGCCTATAATCGAACATCGAATGTTGTCAATTTTGCCTATCCCTCCTTATTTAAGACTCTTCCTTATTTACAAAACTTCTAGAACCAACATATTGCAATGGTAAGTTTGTTAGTAGTTGCTGTAGAGTGGCCGGGTTGTCTACCCTGTTTTATGACCCAATTTTGTACTCGAATAAGAAAATTTCTATCGTAAAATCATTTTAATAACAATAAAATAAGTAATAAGGCATTAACAAAAGAAATCATTTTTACTTTCTAGGAAAGCACATGTTTTGAAACCTCCTAAAAAAAAAAAAGTGTGTGAAACTGATCCCTGTTAATAAAAATATGAAAAAAATTATACGTGACGTGAAAATTCGAAACACGAAAAAATCTTTCTGAGTAAAAACTTTGAAGTTAAAAAAAAAGAAGAAAAAAAAAAAAAGCTGTCAATGTAGTAAGAGAAAGTTGTGAAAAATCTTCGAAACTATTTAATATTTCAAAAAATAATTAAATTACAGAATTGCAGCTTATTAATTATTGGTAATAACAATAATATTCTCGTCCAATTTTCTTCAGTTTATATACAAGGTTCAGGCATCACACAACTATTTGTACACATTTAAAGGGATTTCTGTAAATTATCAGTTAAAAAAAAGTGAAATTAATGATTTATTCCATTAAGATGTTTGTATTTAATCATCACGTAGGCGTATGTTACTAAAAAAAAAATAAAAAAAAGTGTGGATGCTTATGACGCAAGTTCCCAGCCATACGTACTATTAGTATTAAGAAATAGATCTAAAAGCCATCTTCAGTTTGTAGAAATATTCGGGAAAAAACACTCAATCGTCTCAAAAGAAAAAAAAATACTATAAATATTAATATAGTTGATGACATATAAACATTATGTAAACTGTTGCATTATTTTTTTTTTTCCTATCCTAATAATTATATATTACAGAAATTTATTTGAATGTAACTTCATATATTTCTTATAACTACTGTAATGTTGAAAGCATTGGGACAAGAGCAGATGTCGCCAAAGTGTCCCTGGAAGTAGTGGCTAGTTCTAGAATTTAAAATTTAATGTAATTTTATTATTGGTGCCTTCTTTTGGATCTTAAACAAATAGGTATACACAGTTTATTGATTTATATTGTTAGTAGAAATCTATTTGATTTTCCAAAAGCTTTCGATCATGTTTAGACCATTTCAAAAGGTTCATTTACAAAGTATTGTATCCTATGTTTCACATATAACTTAGTTGTTATTACATTTATTCAAGATCATAATATTACAACATATTACAGTGCAACATATCTTGTTCAGGTTACTGACGTGAAGGTTATGGAAGGAAGGAAGGTTTCGAAACCAAGAAAAATAAACATCGGTGAACCAATCATACATTTTCAGTACCCAGGTTCGAGTCCAGCTGTGCTGCCCTTGAGTGACCATACATAGATGTTTACGCGCCTTAAATTAAAAAAAATTTAGTGTGAAACACTCACACAACTTTCTCTTACTCCTGTTCTCAAAATTATAATTGACAAATGATATAGTGTGTGTATCAAATATAACGAAATTCGTCAAAAACTGACAAAACTTTTCAGAGTACATGCGCACTTCCGGCTTACTAATTTTCTTAAAACTTGGAATTTTGGCCAAATATTTATTTCTAATTAATTTTGTTTGGATAATAGAATTATATAATCAACTATGATACCACTTTAGAAGAAGCTGTAACCCCACCGCTCCCCTAAAAGTGCCCTTAAATGAATTTTCCCAGAGAAATGTTTCAAATAAAAGATGTAGATCATTGCATGTTTAGTTTATATACGAAGTTTCAAGAAAATCGTCGAAGCCATTTTTGAGAAAATTGCGAAAAATGAAAAAAAATCATTTAGTAAAGTGTTAAAACAATCGGTTATCCGATTTTTTTCAAACTCGGAATTTCAACAACATATTTAATTTTAATTAATATTATTTAGATGTCTAAATTGTCTAATAAACTGCTATGAAGATGAAAACCTAACCCCACCCCTCCCCTAAAAGTGCCCATAAATGAATTTTCCCAGAGAATTTCAAGAAAAGTTGTAGTGTCTTTGTATGTGTAGTTGACTTACCAAGTTTAGAAGAACACCTCTGACCAGTTTAGAAAACGCAAAAACGTAACAACCAAAACTCGTGAGTGGTACTTCCGGTGAGAATTTTGACAGATAACGTACTGTCAGATCCCATGGTGATACCTAAACGGAATATCAAGTTTCAACTTTCTACGGTTTTTCGTTTTTGAGCTATGCTGTTCACATAACACACACACAGACCATTTGCTAAAAACCACTTTTTTGGACTCAGGGGACCTAAAACGGATATTTCCGGTGAAAACTCGATATCGAAAATTTGACACGATTACAATACTTCCTCTTACTAGGAGTAAGGGAAAGTGAAAACTGAAACAGTATTTCAGAGCCGTGCCAAGTGTCTCGAGAGAGTTTTTCTTTTTTAAAAAATATAAGGCTGAAGGTCTGTTTGTGTCTGTAGGAGAGAGTAAATTGGCAACTTTTTCAAGATATAAATGTAAGTCTCAAGATATTTCAAGAAATATTTCTATCTTCTTTTCTGCAAGAATCACAGCTGGCATCTCTAACAGACACAAAACAAATGCCATGCAAATGTCACAACTGCTTGGGTTTAGCAAGTTTACCAAGCGGATTGTGAGGGTGTATTGTAAAGGGCAACGTAAATTAGCTGGCCGAAGAAAACCACATTCTGAAAATTAGGTGCCACTAAAGAATAAAAAAACAAATAATTATATTAGATTCTACCATTTATATAAATTTATTATTTTCTTATTGTGTATTAGATGATATATAGCTAAGGCACAAGTGACTCGAGAGATTTGCTCACAGTAATAGCCCACCAACTCATTCACTTACTCTCGCAGACACGCTCCACCCTCTCTTATCTCCAGGCAGATTCTTACACTTTTATGAATGATTAAAGAACATATCATAAGAACCATGTATTAAGAGTATACATTAAACACAACAACAGACATTAACGATTAGATACTGTCTAAAAGAAAAATCTGGTGTGAAACACTCACACAACTTTCTCTTACTCCTGTTCTCAAAAAGTATAATGGACAAATTTTATAGTTTGCGTACCAAATATAAAGAAATTCCTCGAAAACTGAAAAAAACTGTTCAGTAAAGCCGCACTTCCGGCTAACTAATTTTCTTAAAACTTGGAATTTTAGCTATCTATTTATTTCTAATTAATTTTGTTATATAATACTCTCTTTCTTACTAGGAGTAAGAGAAAGTAATAAATAAATAAATATGTAATTGACTAATTCCGCTTCATAATTTAATTCTTACCAGATATTTAGTTGGTTTCAATTTACTTGAAGATACAGATTCGAAACTTATGAAACGACTTTTTGAAGAAAGCATAATAAAACAACTCCTTTCTCGAAAAAAGTTTTTCAGACAAAAGTGATGATGACAGTTCTCTCATGTATATAGTTAATATATCAAGTTTTATAAAATCCGCGATGTTTTCATATTTTACCGGCCATAGCATGCATATTCATTTGGTTCCTGACCGGTTTCGGATTTTCAAATTCGAAAACTAACAACTGTGAATGTAACAGAAACATTATTTGAAGTGAACACTCTAAACAAACTTGGTGAATTTCCTCTGACGATGGATGAAGAAAATCCGAAATCGGTCAGAAACCAAATGAATGTGCATGCTATGACAGATAAAAATACCAGATGATATCCAGCATTGCGGACCCCTTCCACATATTTAATATTTAATTCTGATTAATATTTGTATGGTTAATAGAATCGTAACGGTAAATTAAAATAGCATTTCCGCAAGCCTCCTCCTATAGGATTCCTCAGGGATTTTAACCTGATGGAGGTTCTGTAGAACGGTGGATGTTCATTTGGGACGTCTGCTCGGGTGCTATGGGCAAATAGCGTGCGGCACCTAGGGGGCACAGCACAATAGATCGAAAGGTTGCAGTGTCCCCCTTTCAAAAAAAAAATGCCTTTTATATACTAAGTTTAAAGAAAAATTTCTTTCGTATTCAGGGGACCTCAAAACATGTATTTATTAGTGAAAACTCAATTGCAAATTTGACACGAATTTTGCAATACTTCCAAAAATAATAACTATTTAAGAACAAAATTTCCATGATTTAGCAAACTTATTTAGCTGGTGTAAGCAAAATAAGCAAAGTTTTCAATTATTTTCTCAAGAACTTGGCTACTAGACTGAATGAGAGATAAAGTGAAGTTCTTAAAGACTTGGTAAACAAATAAATTCAACTGAAAGCTTTCT
>JAAEAF010009226.1:0-23914 GCA_011037195.1 Triatoma infestans
CAATTTATTGGAGTCTATGCTTGGAAAAAGATATGAAGCTTACATTAGTCTGCGCCTTGCTATCGCGTTACCTTAGGGAGCATTGTAGACTAAAAAGAGGTCATCTGGAAAATCTGGACATGGGATAACGCCTTCAAATACTGTGGGAAGTTAATGGAGACTCCAATAAATTCCAGACTGTGGTGGACTGCGGCGATGACATAGGAAGGCTTAGAAGCTTGGGTGCTTATCAGATATAAGATGATGATATTATACCTTCCTTAGAGACGCCGCCAGAACTGAATGATTAGAGGCGTGAACCACGAAGCTGGGGTGTATTTTGGAAGTGGGATAGATTCCCGGTTTTGGACTTGGATTTTATTTGATATATTATATGATTAGCATAAAGTATTAGCACCCAGTCCATGATACCTAATCGATAGCTGGATATAAGGAAAGCCTGGAAACATTTTTACTTTTTAGTCATTACTTCACAACTTACTTGCACGTACTCGAAAAACTTTTCCAGAGTACGCAATTTCTAAAAGAAATAGACTCTAGGGGAACTTTAAGAGCATCCTAAGTTAGGCACTAGAGTGGGGCACAAAATTAGCTCGCTGTACACCTCCTCCTCCGAAAAAGTCACACTTTCTTTGGGTTAAGAAGGTTTGGAAATCAGTGTATCTGATATTAGGCAGAGATAAGTAAACAGCTCCCGAAAACTATTCATCACTTTGCTCGCAACATTCATCGCTCGCCTACGCAATTCATTAATACCAATCCATTCATGTCTACACATATAAGTAAAATATTATATTAAAGATGGTAGAGATAAATATAAATTTAGAAGCAAGGGACTGTCAAACTTTTCTCATCTTTCACAATAAGGTAATAATTCTTTATAAGGAAAAACATATTTAAATTGATAAAGAGTATTTCTGTGGAAGTTTTGGCGTAAGGAAAGAAAAGGACGACCTGTTTCCCCCTCCATGAACTACTACTTCGTTTTTTTATCCATATTCTCTTGATTTCTCTCTCAATTTTAAGAAAGTAAATAATTATATTTTTTAACAACATACCCCACTTCATACAAAATTCATCGCTTATTGTACTCTCTATATTTTATTGCTATTGACTATTTAAAACTACATAAATAAATATGTAAGAAGTAAATAAGCTGAGAGATATGAACGTGATGACGTGATGGGTATGGATGGTAGTATCCAGTGATAACCCCCATTTGTTATCCAAAAGATTGCGAGGCCAATGAGGTTTCAGTTGCCTTGCAAGATTGCCTGGAAATCTGCTTGAGGAGAGGTGATGGATTTGTTGTAACGGGTCTTTGCTAAATCGTGCACAAAAGGTATCTTCAGATCTGTGTGGATTGTGTAATTGTAATAAGAATCATCGATTATGCGTCGGAGGATTTTGGACTGCAGGGTTAGCATTTTGTGAAGGTTGATACGTTTAATGTCACCCCCCCCACCGTAGGTGGGGACATCAAAACAAGATCTTATTTAAAAGGAGAAAAAAATATCTGAAGAAAAATATTTTTAGTTTTATACAGAAGAATAAAATAGAAAGGTTTTTACGTTCGTAGAAGATACACCTTCCGAGCCAATATTTTATTGTTTGGAAAAAGTGACAAAGCGTAAAAGCTTTATTTTGATCAAATTCTGCGGGTAACTTCCACAGAAAGGAAGTTAAAAAAAAATTATATATTGGTTGGAACAGGTATGGTTGTGTTGAGTAAGTAAAGTGGTAGAGACGGTTAGAATAATACTAAAAGGTGATAGGGTGTTTTACAGAAAAAAAGAAAAAAAAAGCCCCCCGTTGGAAAGGAAGAACTTAAAACGATAGAGAGAAAAGAAAATTGTGAGTTAGAAGAAGGAATGTACGGTGAAGTGGAATGGTCCACATCCACTTAGAGTGGAAATAGTAGTCGAAGAGAAAAGCGTAACCGGGGACCATTGTCAATCTCAATGTCTAGGGCAGCTATCTAGCCTGGCTATTCTTCTCATTTCCAAATAGTCACTATAACTTCTCCTAACTAAACTATTTGCTCGGATACTCAGGCACCTAATAACCCCTTCACACTCACTATCTGATGATCTTTTATTTCTTCTTTTAACCCTACACTTTTCCCTTTTGTAATCAAGTTTTTTTGTTTTTTTTTTTATTACTTATTTCCTGTTCTCAATAAATTTGATGCTCTTCATAATCTGATGTTGGTTTTTTTTTTTTTTTAATAACTTCAAAAATAATTAAAACAAAAAATTCTGGTGTACACACACTCTTATATATTTTCTTCAAAATGATATATTTTCATTAAACTTCAAAAATTTAGAACTCAACTTTAATATCATCGAAACTGACTGGAAGTTTTCAGCGATTTTTTACTCGAAAATAATTCCGACAACTTTGTTAAAATCTTCCATATTAACTTACATTTGTATAGGGAGTAAGAAAGATTGAGCTTACGATTTACATATTTCAAATATTATTCCTTGGAAAATTAATTTTTCGGGAAATTCTGGAGGGGGGAGAAACAATTGTAAAAATTTCCTCGGTAGTTTATTCTCACAGAACCGGTTTCCCCTAGTCTTTAATACGCTGCTTATATGGTTTCCTGTTAGGCCAATGGCTAGCTTACTCATCGGCAGCTTCCGCGCTGCCGTTACAAAACCCACAAATGAAAACCATATCTCTCTATTCTATGACAAAGAAATCTGGATTTTGAATGTATGACCAGCTAAATCACGACTAAATGTTTCAGTTTATTAGAATTGGACGAATTTCTATCGTGAGATAACAATTCCAAAGTTCATTACAGAATTATGAATTAATCTTGTGATATTTTTGTAACAGCTCTCAATTTTCATTTTGTATTTTTTTTTTACATTTATTTCGCCTTTTCTTTAAGAAAACAAGAAAGAAACCCCACGATATTATTATCGTTGGAAAGCTGGTGAAATGTGGATATTTTTTCTGTAACCGGACCGTACGCTAGCCTTAAAGAAATTTATAAGAAAATACTATTGAAAAGTGGTTTTTAACAGTCGAAGCGCTGTAGAGTTGAGTTTAATGTCTCTGAAAAACCTTATAATTAATTCAATTAAAATAAAACTTCTGTTTCTTATAGGAAATTTAATGCTCTTTCCAAAGATGTAATTGAATATGATTTATGTTAAAAACTTTTTGAGATATAATCAATTTTATGAGAAAAAGTAGGAAAATTGAAAATTTTCCAGAATGAAGAATAACTTTTGAAGGCGAACGAATCGGACCATGGTTTATCAGAAATTTTTTGTTCCAAATAAAGTGACAAACCATATCCCGAAGTATTGCCAGAGGTTGCTGTTACACCCTGTATATATAGAAAAATAGTATTTAATGTCTAATCATAACTTACAATAATTCATTTTGCCATTAATCACACACACATCGTAACATAACCTTATAATCTCCTCTCATAATTATATACAACCAAGTGTGAGTAACAAGTAACAGAAACATTACGTTGAAGTGAACTCTCTACACGAACTTGGTGAATTTGATCTGACGATGGATGAAAATCCGAAACCGGTCAGCAAGAAAATAAATATGCATGCTACGACGGATAAAATACCAGATGTTATCCAGCATTGCGGATCCATCCACATATTCAACAATGTCCAAGATATTTGCATTTTTAACTTTTCCATCGATGTTCCCCGTTTTTCACCATAAAAACGGTCGTAACTTGTCTATCCTTTATCCTACAGCAAATCTGTTTATTCCAAACGAAAGAACATTAAATTTCCTATAAATATGCTTAATCCAGAGCCTCAAAACGGTTCTTATAAACCATGAATTGTTTACTTTAATGTCTAAAAATTCGTGTTCTTGATAATTTTTGTTAAAATTTTCAACTGTATTTTTTCAATGATTAATGAATCAAGGAGTCAGTCACCCAATTACAGAAAAAGTTGCGCATTTATTGAGCTTCAAGAACATGTGGAATTTTTTTTTTTTTAATATTGCCCCATCCCGACAGAGTGGTGTAAATGCAGAAAACTGGGAAGTTGCGTAACCGACTTTTCACTGATATCAAATTATTAATTACCTCAATTAGTATGTCAATTAGTGGAAAAGGAACAAAAAGAAAGTAACCATTTTAGTTTTGAACAATTATTATTGTACAATTATTGAACAGTTTCTCGTATAATCCGATACGCTGTTACTATCGTTCTCCAGTCAGGTGCACATCGTATCGGAAAAAGCGCTCGATATTCCCTTACCGCTTGTTGAGCATTTCCACGAGCGGCACCGTACGCAAAAACCATATCGGTGTACTCCTCGTTTACAAATAAGTTTGGCATGATCGCGATGCCAAATTTATGATGAATCTTCACGTCTAATATTATCGACAATCAAAAGTAAACTGACAAAAAATCAAGTAATATAGCAAAATGTTTATTTTCATTGCTATGAGATGAAAAGGGGATTCTTATTTGTGTAAATATTTACCTTGAATATTTACCCAAACATCGGGTATTAGAGGATAATGCTATCAACAAAATGTTATTTTAAACCTTCAATTAAACGATTTATGATTTATGGTAAATCTATGATATTTATTTAGATGCCAAAAAATGACGAATATCTACACAAATTTTCATTATTCAAACAAGGAAGTGGGAAAGAATTGTGGCAAATGTTTAGTTTCTTGCCGACAATTGTTTGTGCAATTTATCTTAATGGCATAACGGAGGTTTTTTAATCAAGGTTAATTAATAATAAATAATTCAAAACTAAAATGGTAATTTTCTTTTTGTTCCTACTCCAAAAATTGATATGCCAGGAAATTAATAATTTCATTTCAGTGAAAAGTCCGTTACGCAACTTCCCAGTTTTCTGCATTTACACCCCTCTGTTTGGGGTAGGGTAATATTAAAAAAAAAATCCCTAGAGTCTTGAAGCTCAATAAATGCACAATTTTTTCTGTAATTGGTTGACTCCTTGATTCATTAATTATTGAAAAAAGTTTTTCAAAAATTATTAACAAAAATCATCGAGAACGAATTTTTTAGACATTAAAGTAAAAATTTCATGGTTTAATGAAACATTTTGAGGCTGTGGGTTAAGTTGGGGCCAGAGTGATACAATATTTTTTGTTGCATTTGAGCTGCTCAATTAGCTCCCGAAGTTTCGACCTCTGCTCCGTGTACACCCTAGATATATATATATATATATATGCATATAATTGAATCAATAAATATGAATTATGTGTATCAAGTGATCAAATTAACAAATTAGCCCAATATCAGATTATGAATCAAACATCAATAAAAACAAATATCTACTTTAAATATCATTAAAAATCAATTATTTTCTTTATTTAATTTTTTTTTTCGTTCGCAATTTAATTTTCTTTATTTTTAATCTATTTAAAAGATTAACGTGCTGTTTTTAGAAATTAATTCTTTGCCTCTTAGAAGCCATGTTTTCGCCATTTTAATGGATGCTAAAGAATTTGTGAACTGCACATGTTAATGTAATGTTTAAGACCTGCTGACTCCTTAAAAAAAAAAACTTACTATTTTAAAAGAAAATGTATTAATTAGAACTGGAAAAAAAAATAATAATTGCAATAAAAGAAATGTTCAAAAATGAAAGTGAAGACGGAAATTGAATGTTCAAATGATCAAGTAATGAAAATTTCCAAAACATAACTTGCCCATATCAAATTTTCTATAAATAAACTCACCGCTTTATTGTGATTCTTATATGGTTGGATATTAAATTCCATTATTAGCATAATTCTCATTAAATAAACTGAGTGTGAAAAATATCTTTGATTCCCATTGTAGTAGTAGTGACAGTGTATTCGTTGAAGCAGCACATCTAATTAGCCGAGTACCATGTAACATAATATAAAAGCATTGTTATACCTTA
The DNA here is from genome assembly GCA_011037195.1 of Triatoma infestans. Taxonomy (NCBI): domain Eukaryota; kingdom Metazoa; phylum Arthropoda; class Insecta; order Hemiptera; family Reduviidae; genus Triatoma; species Triatoma infestans. The sequence continues at coordinate 5,917 of JAAEAF010009226.1, forward strand.
ATACTATAGAAAACATCTTTCAAAATTAACCAAGTTTTTGGAATTGACAACACAACAATTCTAGGAATTTTTCTATGATTTTGTTTAACTTTTATTATAACTTGAAAAATATAGCCATATTATTCAATACTATTTTACAATTAATTAAACAAAAAGTCCTGGTAGCCGGGTTTTAAAACTTCCACATTTTCATTGTTAATATCAAATAGTTTGACAATTTCCGAGTAGTAAAGTAATAACTCAAATGTAAAACGTTATATGATAATAAACCTTCATGGATTAACCATCCATGTATCCAAAAATGGATTTACTATTATTTTATATTCAAAAGTATTTTTAAAAAAAGCTATGGGCTTTGCCCACCGAGATAGCAGATTCCAGAGTGTTACCTGAGGTGAAATATTTTTTTATAAACTATAATTCAAAGTTTACTACACTTAACCATACTCATTTCCATTTAAACAGTATAACCTATAGTTTTACATTCTCCCATCAAGCTAGGCCAATCTTTGCAACAATATGAAACAAAAATAGACATACATAAGTAAAAATAAGCCATTGGCTTAATAAATTCAGACAGGGCTTTTTTATTATACTTTTCCTGTACCAAAATTATATGTACAGAAATAATTACAATTAATTATGGAAATATATAAGTAAAATAATTATAAAAACTAAAATTATTTAAAAAATGGCATTATATTTTAAATTGCAATAATATTGTAACGTTTTTCAAACTGGCTACTGCAACTAGTTGCTAAGTGGGTTCGGTTTAGATAAAACATACTTAACATCTAACAACACCAATTTATTGTTCAACACAATAAATTACAAATAAAGCACTTGAATACACTGTATACACCAACAAAAATTCTCTCAAGTTCACTTATTATTCACTTTTAATAAGCGCGCACTCCATTTGTAACAAGACTGCCTCACTCGAGCTGTTCTTTTCCTTTTATACCACTGAAGAAGGTTCTGGAAGTTTCTCAAATATCTAGGTCGCGGTAGACCGAGGGAGACCGCTGTAGAAGAGTCTAGAAGCGTCCCGCTAGCGCTTTCCAGCGGCCACAAGGAGGACTTGAAGTGCCTGCTTCTTCCCCTAGATGGCACTAGTGGCTGCGTTACAATATTAAAGAAAAACCCCACACCAATTGACATAATAATTGAAGACAAAATATTGCCATAGCAACCACTAATAATGAGGGAATTGAGAAAATTCAATGAAACGTTCTGGAAAGTAATGAACAATCTTCATACAAATTTTCTGATAAGTTTAGGACAAAAATTGAAGGATAAATAATTATTAAACAACAAATTTGATAATAACTGTTCTCTAATCAAAGTTATGAGGCAGCCCCTATTTTCTTAACTTTTATTAGATCTACCTAACTTTCTAGTTTCTGGATTATACATTTTAACTTGGAAAATATTTTCCCAATAATGATACAAAGCATGTCTGTAAGAATAAGGTAATAAAATTGACAAGGATGTTGAAAAAGAAATTGGTACATAACCAATGTGGTGGATTCAAGTATTTTATTTGATAACACTACACTATTACGAACCAGTACTTATTTATTATAATTGCTTTCGTGTTCCGAGTGGACAAACGCCATAAAGCTAAACATCAATTACAATCCTCTCCATGGTGTACCCGGAGTTGGTGACCGGTTCTTGGGGAATGCTGGACCCTTCTGCCGCAAGTGTGGCAGAGAGAATGAAACTCCGGCCCATGTTCTTGGGCATTGTCCAAATAGTATGCTCCTTGTGACGCGGCACCATCACCGAGTTAAGCACACAATAATGGATCTATTAGGCAAAAAGGTTTTACCTGCCACGAGGAAGTATATGGCGTCGATACTGACGGTGCTTCAAGGTACGCTGATATTATTGCCTTTGCTGAGAGTGGGAAATCAGCAATGATCCTAGATCCCACAATTCGTTATGAGACCAATGACTGTGATCAGGCAAGTAAGGTGGTCTTGGAGAAAAAAGCCATATATATATGAAAAGTGCATTCCTTATTATAAAGAAAAATTTAGAGAACAATATGGCGATAGGGATTACACTGTTCACGGCCTGTGGTTTGGGGCAAGAGGTACTATCCCGCAGACAACTCGGGTCGGTGTTGACCCATCTAAATCGACAAGCCTAGTAGAGTCAATTATTATAGACTCAGTAGGCTTCATACACAATCATATATATAGTAATTAATTTTTTTTTTTTCTTTTTCCGGCTGTTCCTTCCTGACTTTTGATATTTTATGTTCCCGTATCAAAAATTGTTTTATTTACATTGCTCGTTGCGACACGCTTGCATTAGGCTTGCTTTCTTTATTTTTTATTATGTACGTACTGTTGTCTTGGGATAGATCGGAATGCTGTGTTTTTGCACCTCAACAAAGTTGAGCAGCCCCTTTTTATTGTAAATCCATTCAATAAAATGTTTTCTCTTCTCTTTTAGGTTAAAGCATTGAATCACTTATTGGTCCCCCCAGAACCTCCCAAAAATCAATCATTTTCAAGAAAATGTTTAAAAAAAAAAATCATACCTATTCACGTGTGCAGATAGTGTATAGGCAGATTAAAGAAAATCGTTGGTTCCGTTTTTGAGAAAACTGCGAGAAACTGAAAAAAAAGTAATGTCGCACTTCCGGTTGTTGAATTTTGCCCAAAATCTTCTCAGGTGCGAAATATCAAGTTTGAGCTTCCTGCAATTTTTCATTTTTGAGTTATTTTGTTCACAAAAACACACAAACACACACACACACACACACATACAGAAGAAGAGAGAGAATTTGCAAAATTCTATTTCATGGTGCTCAAGGGGACCTGAAACCCAATATTTTCTGGGAAAACTCAATTTACAAAATTTGGCATATCACAATACTTCCACTAAGGGAAAAGGTTTAGCACAGTGGTAACGCGCTGGGCTAGCAACGCGGAGGTCCCGGATTCGAATCCAGCATAGATTTTCTCTTCCTAGGGGTCTCTACAGCCTTTATCCCACATTGGACGAGGAATTTATTATGGGTCATATAAACTTATCATAACATGAATAATAGGCATTATTAGGGAAGGGATTAGCTCAGTGGTAGCGCGATGGTCTAGCAACGCGGAGGTCCCGGGTTCGAGCCCAGTGCTACCCTTAAATTTTTTCTTCCTAGGAGCCTCTACAGCTCACTGTCCGGTGATGGACAGTGTTGTTTGTAGCGAGAGAACACTGTCCGCAGGGCAGGCAGTGTACTGAGAAGGCTCCGGGCGCTAATGACCATAGATGTTGACGCACTTAAATTAAAAAAAAAAAAAAATAGGAATTATTATGCTATTTGTTACCATAGGAACCGCCTTCTTAGGTAATATTCTTCTCTGAGGATAAATATCCTTATGAGGAGCCACAGTTATTACTAATCTACTATCCGCCATTCCATATTTAGGAAATGAACTCGTAAAGTGACTATGAGGAGGGTTCTCATTAGACAACGCAACCTATCCGGCGAAGGACAATGTAGTGTGCACTCGGAGACCGGCAGTGCATTGAGAAAGCTCCGGGGTTAGAATCTAAGATTCACTAGATCTTTCAGGTCGCAGTGCATATCTCCCCCAAAAAATACAGTTAAATACCAATTAAAAAGACACCAGCATAGAATTCAAACTCGGTTAGCTGGCGATTTAAGAAAAGAGGTTTTTCAGTTGTTGTGGTGGTTGGTTTCGCAGAGCAGGAAAGCATCATCGACATTTTCCATGATAGCCTGCTTCATTTTGTATCGGCGGTAGCTTGAGTAGGAGTTTACCAGTTACTACCGGCGTAAGGCAAGGAGATGCACTCTCTGCTACATTATTCAATTTAATTTTCCACAGTGCAATTGTCGGTTTAGATATCTCGGGAAGTATCTTGTCCAAGTCACAACAAATATTTGCATATGCTGATGACGTTTGTTTGATAGCAAGAAATGTGGAAGCCCTGAAAGACGTCTTTACAAAATTGGAAGAGGACGGAAGACGCAAAGGACTTCTAATAAATGAAAATAATACTAAATACATGGTTATCAGCACAAAAGTAAATAAAGCACCTCGATATATCAAGATAAAGGGATACTGCTTTGAAGCAGTTAAAGCATTTACTTATCTTGGGACAGAGATAAACGCCGAGAATAAACTCTCCAATGAAATAAATAAACGTATTATGGCTGGTAGCCGCGCTTATTTTGCAAATGGAAAATTATTCAGATCCTCTCTTCTGTCAAAAACGACGAAAATAAAACTATATAAAACCCTCATAAGGCCCGTGATTACTTATGCTGCTGAAACGTGAGTGCTGAGTGCCTCAGATATGAACAAGCTACTGCTCGCCGAAAGAAAGATATTAAGAAGGATATTCGGCCCGGTCCTGGTTGAGGGTGTCTGGACACCCAGGAAAAATCACCATTTAGCGGAAATGTTCAATCAAATTGACATTGCACGCTTCATTAAATTAAGGCGCATGGATTGGCTAGGAAACGTTCAGCGAATGGATGAAAAGCGGATGCCAAAAAAACTCTTATACTCGGCAGTGATGGGCTTAAGGAGAAGAGGTCGTCCCAGAAAAAGGTGGATCCATGATGTAACATCGAACATTGGAGCTGTTGGTGTCCACAACTGGAAACGGAAGGCGAGCGACAGGAAGGTCTGGCCAGGGCCCGACAGGAAGCCAGGGCCCACATTGGGCTGTAGAGCCACTTAGTATGTAAGTAAGCCTGCTTCATTTTGTGGTCATCGACCGATTTCGGACTCCGCCCATCTTCAGGTTACGTTTGCCAGACAGTGTGAAAACACAGACTTGCACAGAGTAAATTCAGTTTACACCACTATCAGAATTATGTCTATGAGGTTTTGCAGTTTTGGATTTTTTTTTTTTTTTAAACGGGTTTCCTTTAATTTTGGAATACTAACTGCATCGTGATAAATTTGTCACTTTTAGTTGTAATATTTTTCCTGAATAAATTGTTCCTACAGTGGTTCTAAGAAATCTGGGACCTAATTACCGCAACAGTTTTATGAGTCTTGCAGTAAAATTAGAAAAAAAAAAAAAAAAAAAAAAAAAACACGTTCGCATATTAAAATTCATTACAATTCATTAGGGTATGTTATTGTTAGACAATGCTAATAAACTTCGAACAAACTAATTAATTGTATAAGTTTGCTGAGTTGCATGATGTTGCACAACTTATTTACAATAATAACCTATTCTGTAGATAGTATTTTATTAATGAGCGGATAATATTAATAAAAGGGACTGTTATTAAGAAGTTAACCCATTCATTATTATGATTTTATCTCTTCATTCATATTATATATGTATATATATACCTGTTATGGGTCACTTGTCTGATAGTAAGTCATCACTTTTGCTAACGATAAGTGAAAACATTTTTTATTAAATTTCAAAAGATTGTTGATCATAAATTATTATAGAATTATAAATAGGAAATGTAATTGGGTAAATTGTTATTCATGATTTATTATATTCTGACGAATAATTTCTGGCATTTATAATTTTTACTTCACTTACTCCTAGTAAGAGGAAGTATTGCGGATCTTGTCAAATTTTCGAAGCTGAAATTTCAACGGAAAATATGTGTGTCAACGGTTCCTTACATGATTATTTAAGGTTTTTTGAGTATGAAAAAATGGTTTTGAGTGTGCGTGTGAACAAAATCTCTCAAAAATCCTAGGAACTCGCAGTAAGTTCAAACTTGATATTCCGTTTTGTTATTAATATCTATCGGATTTTGTTATTAATATCAACCAAACGATTTTCTTTAAGCATCACATATTAATTATACCCTTAAACATTTATAACTTCAAATATTTTTGAAGGGTTTTTAGGGGAGCTGCAACGTTAAAACAACACTTTGTAGGGAAGAGATTAGCGCAGTGGTAAGTACGCTGGACTGCCAGGCGGCAGGTGGTCACGTGTTTTGAGATGTGATTGCTAGGATATCTGTCTTTACATCTAGGTTGATCGGTAATGCGCAGTGTTGTCTCTAATGAAAGAACACTGCCCAGAGACCGGCAGTGCATTGAGAAGGCTATAGATGTTGACGCGCAACAGATAAAATAAATAAAAAAAAAAAATCTGGTATGAAACACTTACACAACATTCCCTTATCCCAGTTTTAAAAATTGTAATTGACAAATTTTATAGTTTGTATAACAAATTTAATGAAATTCGTTGAAGTTCGTCGAAAACTGCAAAAAAAAGTTCAGTAAAAGCGCACTTTCGGTTTTCTTATTTTCTTGAAACTCAGAATTTTGGCCAATTATTTATTTTTAATTAATTTTGTTTGGATGGCAGAACTGTGTAATCAACTATGATAACACTTTAGAGGGAAACCTAAACCCCACATTTCCCCCAAAAGTGCACATAAATGATTTTTTTTAAGAGAAATGTTTTAAATAAAAGTTGTAGATCGTTGTTTGTGTAGTTGATATATCAAGTTTGAAGAAAATCGTCATCGCCATTTTTGAGAAAATTGCAAGAAAGTAAAAATATACAGAAAGACTGAAAAAAATACATTTTAGTGAAAACGCATTTCCGGTCTTCCGATTTTTTTTTCAAACTTGGAATTTCAACAACATATTTAATTCTAATTAATATTATTTAGATGATAGAATTGTATAGTAAAGTGAAATAGCACTTTAGAGGTCAACCCACCCATCCCTCTCCCCTAAAAGTGCCCTTAAATGCATTTTCCCGGAAAAATATTTCAAATAAAAAGTGTAGATCTTTGTAAGTGTAGTTGATATGTAATGTTTAAAGAAAATCGTTGGAGCCATTTTTGAGAAAATCGCGAAAAAATGAAAAAAACCATTGAGTAAAATGGTACTTTCGGCCAAGGAATTTTGACCGCAGACCTATTGTCAGATCCCATGGCGATACCCAAACGGAATATCATGTCTGAACTATCTGCGATTTTTAGTTTTTGAGCTATGGTGTTCACACACATACACACACACACACACAGACCATTTTCTAAAAGCCAATTTTTGAACTCAGGGGCCTTGAAAACCGATATTACTGGTGAAAACTCGATATCGAAAATTTGGCACGATTACAATACTTCCACTTACTAGGAGTAAGAGAAAATATAAAAGTAGCTTATAAATCCTAAGAAAAAAAAAAGTGAAAGCATATATATATATATAACAAATATTAAATAAAGGTGAGATAGCAAGATTTAACCCCTAAAAACTATAAACCTAGAAACTATAAAAAGTTGCTCGAATAATAATGCGTTGGGAGTCCCAGGCCGTGCTACTCTTGGATACTCGTATGTGGAAGTCCCAGGCAGTGCTACTCTTAGATACTCTACACTGCTTAGTGTTCGATTAAGGGCACTGTTTTTCATTAACGATTCTGTACTGTCCGGGAGGCATAATAGGACTTCAAATCGTGGTGCATTATAAACCTCCTCCAAAATTAATATATCCCTAGGGATGAAGGACCAAAATAATTTGCCTTATTTGTTTTATTATTTACTTTATTAGCAACATGCTTCAAAAATAGCCTACAATAATTGGATAATAATTAACAGACTATCTGTTCACTTAAATGGCGACGCATTAGTTAGTATAAATGGAAAGATCAATTAGTAATGGTTGTGAACATTTTAAAATTTTAAATAGAATGATGCTTTTTTCCCTTGATTAATCATATTAAACAGCAATAGGTTTTATAAAAGGATAAGATTAATAATTTATTTTAATCTTAAACGATTTCTGAGGAAATATTTATTGAAGAATTGTAAACTCTTCCACCATAGCCCAAACATTTATTATATAAAAGATAAAGAGAGAAATTGAAAGAAAAGGATATAGAGAAGAAAAAATCTGCCTTCATAGAACCGGAAAGATATAAAAACATTTTATTGGACAAATTGGATGCTATAGAATATCCAGAAGTATTATACGTATGTTCTTGAAATCGATCAAAATACCAAAATACAGTAAAAATCTGTTGAATTAAACTTAAGGTAAACAGATATCTATTGTTAAATATTTGCTTGGTTATTAATTACTTATTAACACGTTTTAGTCATGCGACCTCAGGCGGTATAATGATGAAAAGTTATTGCAACATACACTCTACTTCGTCTTGATCGGAGACAATGCAAACATGATTATCCGCAAACTGTAGTATGTGAACAATGTTTTCTCTCCATTCTTTTTTTTCCTATCCAGGGTATGCTGTTGGTAACAGCTCTGAGCCAACTCAAAGGCAACCCTGTCTTAATTTTTTACAATTTGTAGTACAAGGACCAAATGACTACAATTTATATTAAAGTGCTCTACCTCCGTGTAAAACATTTCTTATGCCTTCTTTGGCGCTATCTTAACCCCAGCCTTATATAATGCCTGCCTTAACGTTTTTATAAAATTTACATCCTTGTAAAGACCATCTATAGCTAAATATTCTTTCTGATAAAATGGGATAATTCTGTTAACTGAACAAATATTAAAAAATTGGGCTGATTCGTTACTTTATTAGCCACTCTGGCTAATGGAGATTTAGAAAAATTTTGTCATAAAAATGCTGGACTCCATGTTACTGAAACTAGCACTAATATCGCGCCTATAGGACACTTCAACTACGCATTAACTCCTCCCCTCCGTCACAGCACTCCTCGGTCGAATAAGCTATAACACTGACAGCTAAGCTTCCCTCTAGAAGCTCCCACCAAGAATTAGGGGAAATTTGGATGAAAAGTTGGAAATCTCAGAGCTTTAACAAATTGCTAAAGTTAATACTTGAAGAGCTAAAACAACACCTTGAAGAAGTCTAAGCAAGCCATGAAGAAGAAAACAGCCAATAAAGCATTCAAGGGCTTCGCATGAATCTACAAGTCTCAAAAAATAATTCAAGCAATCACCTGTCTCAACTAGCTCTCTGCACCAAGCACTTTACCAAGCTAAGAGCCATACTTGCTAATCGACATTTAGAACAAGCAAGAATCTAACTAGCCATATTGCTTCTTTAAGCGACTCACTCAGCCAACGGTCTCGATCTATATTCAACAAACATCACTCTACGCTCAGTTACTCTACCCTCAGTATACTATTTCCCCCACAAATAAGTTCATTAATATAAATGTTTGTACAGTGCAAGTAGTGAGATATATGTATTTATTTACATCACCAACTACCATTTCCTGTTACCATGACAACAGTATCATTAGCGTTATCCAAACCTTTTAAAGTTTGATCGAACTATGTTTTCACATCCTACAAACAGGACCTCTTTAAAAATACAACAAAAGCAATGCAGGAATTTGAATAGGTTTCCGCCCATGTCTAAAAGCCTAATATGCTCGAGACATCCAGCAAGGCTGTTCTCACCAATTGCCAGGCCAATTGTTGACTATGTAAGTGGTGATGGCGAATGGCCTTCTTTTCATTTTTTTTTACTTAATAAAGTGCACCTACAATAATGCAGCTAGATTCATTTTTATTACTCTAATTAGAACTTCTAATATTGTACTGTACGTTTCCGAAATCATTTTGATTTGCCCAAAACAATTGATAAAACAAAATTTTGAATAATAAATTCAATAGAGTAATCATATTGTTAGATAATTATCCATTTTTCTATCATGACATTAGCTTTTAGTATCAAATCATTTATTCAATGCTTTTGCATCGTAAATTATTATGATTAGGATCATATCAATTATAATTCCTATCGGCAAAACAGCTTCTCACCCATTTTTCCCCCCATAAGCAGTTATATTATTAATTAATGAAGAACGATTATCTTATTTTTGTATTTTATTATTAAACGTGACAAGTATTAGAAGAACCTCGAAAAAAAATGCGGCAAAAGCAGATGTTACTCTATAATGTCTCCAGATGTATTGCATGATACATTGCAGTTAGAGTGTGGGCAGACGACATACTACGAAGTATCTTGCGTGCAAGACTATAGGCTTAGAATGAGGCTAGCTTTAATGCTAGAAAGGAAGTGATTAATATTTACAGAAACTTTTTGAAAGAATCGACTTGAAAAGGAAGTACCGTGGTAGTAGTTAGTCTCACTGAGAGATAATTTGAAATGACCATATGTCCAAAAAAAACCACAGGAAATATCATTTACATCTTTGGGTATTTAGAAAAAAAAATTCTCATTAAACATATGTCTTTGGTAGAGTTTGAATAATTTGAATAAATAAACTTTTATATTCTTTACAGATAAATTTGTAACAATATTCTACGATATCACATGTAACTTTATTCATTTCGTTTAATTTTATAAAGTTATAATGATTGCAATAGGTACTTCTCTCTTATAGATTAAGAGAAAGTAAAAATTATAAAAATTAGGCTCTATGTATGTATAGAGTATTTTAACAATATTGACGTTCCATTCAAAAATATACAAGAAACAAGGATAGCATGTTCTACATATATTTCTATAAAAACCCATTCACCAATTATCTGAATCATTTTCTTCGTGAGTTAATGAAACTTAGTAGAAATGAGGAAGGAAAAAAAAAATCTGAAGGGTTGTGAAAACGAGAGAAAAAAAAAAAAACGAACAATCGTAAAACGTAAAATACACAAGTAGATTGAGGTTAGTTTGGAATGGTAAGGATTTTAGTTCATGCAAAAGGGGTATACTACACAACACCTTATCGAACAGCTAATAAAGTTGTCATTTCACATTGCAATCACTAGAATCACGCAAACTAAAGTTATATAGCTTCAGCATAGAGGTTTTTGGTAAAAAGAGAGGTGTGAGGGACTGGTGGCGCCACCTGCTGCCAGTTTTACGTTTCCGATAAACTCATACACTCTTCAACGCGGCCTTTTTCTATTTTTTTTTTTGTTTTGTTTATTTTATTTTATACACGTGAGATTTTTTGTTTTTAATCATTACTATACCTATTAAACAAAAATACGCTTGGAATCATTAATATTACTTTTCACTTAACCTATTACTTTCGTTCAAATTCGGATTTTTTGTTTTAGTGGCTTAATTGTAGCAGTTAGTGGAACTATTACTATGACCGGAATGCACCCAGTTCGGCCTTATCAGAATGAGAAAAAATAGTGCATTAATACGGTGAAAACATTATACCTCATACGTCACACCATAACCATATTGCTGCGCCACTGACTCTTTTAGATGCCACCACCAAAATATATACTTTTACAATTATATCTGGAGATAATAATTCCATATATAGGTAGATATATATATATCTTTATATATATATGTTACGCTCAAAGACTGAAAATGCTCATTGAGCGAAAAAGCAGCTCACAACGCGTTGTGGTCACTGTAAAACATCCACATCGCGAAATTCGTGTTATGGCTCTTATGAAAACGCTCACAACGCGCGTTGTGGCAATCACAGAAAGACTACATAGTGAAAATTCCGACTACAACGCATTGTGGCAATGAAGAAAAGCCTGAGGCACTAGTTGTTGTAACCATATCACGACTGGACAGGGTTGTAACTTGTCGGCTTGAGTACAACGATACATTAAAACATTAGTAGAGTTTTTTAATTCATTTCTTGTCTATTTCTGAGGGTGAAAACGTATATCAACGCTAACCATGGACAAATAAAAAAGAAGTGTTTTATGTTAAATTACGTGAGTTTGTGGAAAGAAGCATTGGATTACAGTTTTATCATGAATACAGGAAAATATGAAATGTTACTTAATGAAACAAAACAGTCTCAGCTTCTTAAAAAAAAAACAAAAAAAAACAACCAGTCTCTATCTTCAAAGCAGTACAGATCGTCTTAAACGTATGACGTCTTAAAAATTGGTGACACTGAAAAGTTGGTTGATGCTGGAGCAGAATAGCACAAGTTCAAAAATCCGTTATTTCTGCAAAACAGATAACATGGTTTTAATATAGTTCCATACGCGTCATGGCTTTTCTTTCATTGACAGAATGCATTGTATTCGTATAGCATGATAGCCATGGCACGAATTTTCACTATGTGGTCTTTGTGTGATTGCTCCAACGCGTCGTGAGCGTTTTCATAAGATCCATAACACAAATTTCGCGATGTGGATGTTTTACAGTGATCACAACGCGTTGTGAGCTGTTTTCTCGCTCAATGAGCATTTTTGGTCTTTGAGCGTAACATATATATATCTTTATATTTAAATTATTAATATAATAAAATATTTATGAACTGCTGCAAGAGGAAGCAAGAAGTAAATGAATCAATAAGGAGCAGCTTAGAGCCTCATCCCTTTGTTCAACCTACGTTGGAGAATAGGCAGTTAAGTTGGTTTGGCCACGTCTGCAGAAGAGTGAAGGGGAGAAGATTAAGTGTTTAATAGAGGCCAAATCCGAGGGCCGCAGACCAAGGGGGAGACCAAGAATGGGCGATTTTGGAATATATTGATTGCCTGGCACAAAAGCGAGGTCAGTCAAGGTCATCTGTCCAAAGAATAGCAGGCAATAAAGAAGAATACATTCGCTGGCTGTGAGGCATAAGAGCTTATGACAAAGAAGAAGAAGAAGAAGAAGAAGTAAGTGGAAGTATTGCAATCATGTCAAATTTTCTATACCGAAATACACATTTGGAAGTCCGCTGACTCCAAAAAAGTAGTTTTTAGAAAGTGGTCTGCGTGTGTGTGTGTATATGTTGTATGTATTATGTACGTAATGTGAACAGCATAGCTCAAAAGCGACTAATCTCAAAAAGTTCATGCTTCAATTTCCCTTGAATATCACCATGGGTAATAATATCCAACAGTAATTTATCTGTCAAATTCCTCATCCGGAAAGTATCTATTGAATGAATTTTTCCAATTTTTGCGATTTGCTTTAAACATAGCACATCAACTGAACATATAAAGTTATGGTTGACTTCACAGAGATGGTAAGCATCAGAGATATTTTCCGTAATAGCCTGGGCTATCTTTTGCCTCTATCTAAGCTAAATTTCAGGCGTTCGCACATCATAAGGATGTTTTTTTTTTACAAAACAGTGTGATAACATAGACATAGAATTGTGCTCGATCGATGAACACAAAAAATGAGCAGGCTATCATGCGAGATTAAAATATCTCGAAACATTTAAAGATCTACAACTTTTATTTGAAACATTTCCCCGGGAAAATTCATTTAAGTGAGATTTTAGGGGAAAGGTGAGGTTGTGTTTTGCTCTAAAATTCTATCATCTAAATAATATTAATATGAATTAAATATGTTGACAAAATTCCGATTTTGAAGAACAGTGATTGTCAGAACCGCTACTTAGCAGTAAATAAATGAATGAATAATAAAACATCTTTATATAAAATAAAACAATCAATAACAATAAATAAATGAAAAGACTTATATTAAAATGGTTTGACAAGTTTTTATATTCTATGTGCAGCGCTCTTTGTCCGGCCTGCTGTGACCAAGTAGTTCATTAAATTATATAAACTAAGAAGCATAAGAAAAGCACCGAATGCCGCTCCCGTATAAGGAAGCGGACGATGACTTCCTTCTTCCAAACGTGCCACCACAAATCTTCACTATAGCTCGTCACTCTTTTTCACCCACCACCGCCACCAAGCTTTATCCCCTTCGCCAACTTTTCTTTACGCTCTCGCCCTTATGGCTGTCTCACACTCCCTCAACTACCATTTTCTTCAACTATATTTTTTTTTCCTCCCTCTTACGTAATTTACGATGCCTTCTGCAATAAATCTCTCGAGGTCACGTTTTTTTTTTTATATATACTATATATTTTTGTCTGCGTGTGTTTGTGTGTGGGGGGGAAAAGGCTGCGAAATTCGTAATATGCGTTTATAAGATTTTTATATATAACTCGTATTATATATGTGGCGCATAGAACTTACAGCCTACACATAATAATTATGACGTAAATTTCAAGACCACTAATATATTATTATAAATCATACCGGCAAAAAGTACCTACCTAGTTTTTTTAATATTCTTTAATAAATTTAAACAAGATAGATATTTAATTCATAAATATATAATATAAATGTAATATAAAAAATGTTGCTGTTTATACCAATTATCTATATATATAAAAATTCAACATCCGTATGTTTGTGGCCGCAAAACTCGAAAATTAGTCGATGGATTGACTTGAAATTTTTACACAACGTTGCATTTCTACATAAAAGTGTTTATATATACTTTTTACTCCGAAGTTCCCACGGAAACGGGAAATTCGGAGCGTTTCGTGAGTTTGGCAGAAATGTCTGTCTAGACTCAGACGCGTTGCGATGGTGGCGCGCTCTCTGAACCTCTTTCTCAACTACTTATAAGTCCCTCTACTCCGAAATTTCCGCGGAAACGGGAAATTCCGAGCTAAAATCCGTTCAAATGGCCATATTGCGTTAGCACTTGCTTCTTCAGTTATTGCTGCTACGTTGATGGAAGGAGGTAGAACAAGCGCATTCAGCTCTTAAACTGTCACTAAACATGCACTTTACAGAAAACCCAACATGTAACATTTCTAAAACATCAGGAATGGGAAAGGTTCTTCGGACGTGCAAAGTCATTGTATGGGATGTGTGTACAATGGCTCATAAGAAGTCATTGGAAGCATTAGAACATACATTGAAAGACTTGCGAAATAATCAGGTTCCATTTGGTGGAGCTTTGGTGTTACTAGCCGGTGACTTCAGGCAAACGCTTCCAGTGATACCTCGCTCAACACCAGCTGATGAATTGCAAGCCTGTTTGAAATATTCAACTCTTTGGAGCACAGTAAAAAAAAAAAATCATTTAACACCCAATATAAGAGTTCAACTTCGAAACGATCCAACAGCTGCCATATTTTCAAGACAATTACTCGAACTCGGTAATGGCACTGCTCCTACAAATCCAGAAACGGGAAAAACTAACTTCCCATCTAATTTCTGCAACATTGTACATTCAAAAGAAGAATTAGTAGACAAGGTATTCCAAAGCATCGAAACAAATTATCAAAATCACTCATGGTTAAGCGGAAGAGCCATTCTAGCGGCTAAAAATGTCGACGTACTCGATATGAACAACATCATTCTAAACAGAATCGCAGGTGAAACAGTGACACACAAATCCATTGACTCCGTGAGGGACCAGAGTGAAGTAATTAATTTTCCAACGGAATTTCTTAATTTACTCGATGTTCCCGGATTACCGCCTCACATTCTAAATTTGAAAATTGGAGTGCCAATTATATTACTCCGAAACATTAATCAGCCGAAAGTTATGCAATGTACAGGATTAGTAGTTAAAAAAATTGATGAGTAATCTAATTGAAGCAACAATTCTCATTGGACTTCATAAGGGTGAAGACATACTTCCACTCATTGCGACAGATATGGCGTTCGAGTTCAAATGACTTCAATTTTCAATACGCCTTGCGTTCGCTCTGACTATCAATAAAGCGCAAGGACAATCTTTGCAAGTGTGTGGTTTGAATTTAGAAAACGAATGCTTCTCTCATGGGCTTCTCCCTAATGTCGCATGCTCCATAGTCGGTAAGCCATCTGATCTTTATCTTTATGCAGAAAACGGACTCAAAAAAATGTAGTCCATTCACTACCTTTACAACAAAAAAAAAAGACTTTCAGTTAAAAACATGTTTTTTTCTTTCCTTTCAGTGCACAGCAACGCAAAGTACGGTATTAACTTGAATGATGTGTTTTGTTGCTGAATCTATGTTAACTATGATACTTCTATTTACTTCCCTAATAATAAAAATCAGACTGAGCCACAGCGAAGCGTGGACGGGTTTAGCTAGTCTTTAATAAAATGTCAAATTTTCTTTAAACTTCAAATATGGCTCATTTCAGAAAAATATTACAAATAAAATAGGTGATAGTTTGAAGGAAATCTTTTTCTTTTTTTTTTAATTTCCCGTTAACCGATTTTCTTCAAATTCTAGCAATGTTTCCAATATATACTTGTAAATTCCAATATACTGTTGCTCTAGTGATTATGTCAGCTGTGTTTATGTTTTCATATGTATAATTACTAATTGAATATTATTTAAATTGTTATGTTTATTTTACTTGGTTAATAACGTGTAATTTAATTATTCTTTTCAGATATGTTTTACTTATATTTTGTTTCATTTAATTTGTCGAAATTGATATAATATTTATCTTTGTTCATTTGTAATTCTTTTCAGAATAATAAAATCTGTTGTTAAAAACCAACTTATAAATTAAATTAGACTTTATTAGTTCAAGAAAGGATGGGTAAGAAGAGTGATAAAATTGCAGAATCTAAATTGTTTGTATATAATATTAAAAGAAGCGAAAGTGATAATGAGCTGGTCTATCTGAAGATAAACAATGATGGTGTGCCTTTACCAGTGGAATACCAAAATTTGGAACATCATTAGGTATTATTTGCTAAATCAACTATTAAAAGAGCGATTTCTGCAATAAAACCAATTAACGGATACCGAAATGTTGGAGATCAGGTCTACGTTGTGTATGGCAGTAAATTGAACAGAAGGATAACAGATAAAGAAAGAATGGGACCCTTTCGGATTTTGAAGAGAATCTCACCATCAGTTTATGAGGTCGATTGTGGAAAGAGAAACAAGATATCGAGCTGCTTTTACAGTGATAAGTTGCCATTTTATTCGTCCTGAGAGGGAGAGATGTAAATTTCAATATACTGTTGCTCTAGTGATTATGCCAGCTGTGTTTATATTTTCATATATATAATTCTAAGTGAATATTATTTAAATTGTTATGTTTATTTTACTTGGTTAATAATGTGTAATTTAATTATTCTTTTCAGGTTGTTTTACTTATATTTTGTTTCATTTAATTTGTCGAAATTGATATAATATTTATCTTTGTTCACTTGTAATTCTTTTCAGAATAATAAAATCTGTTGTTGAAAACCAACATATATTATGACATGGCAGAACCATTCATTGTACTGAAGTGGTATTTTAGAGGGAACCTTAAAGCTACCGTTCCCTCCAAAACCCTCCAAAAATCAAATTGTGGTAGGGGACACATATTTATGTGTGTAAATAGTATTCGAAGTTTCAAAGTATATATTAGTATTCATTGGAGCCGTTTTCGAGAAAATAGCGAAAAACTGAAGAAAAAATTGCAATAAATTTACTGGGAATTTTTTGTCCGAGAGCTTCGTATCAGATATAGAAATATATCTAAAAACGCAATACCAAGATTGAGTGAGCTCTGCGTTTTTATGATATTCTGTTTGTTTTTTTCTCACACACAGAAAAAACAACATACAACAAAGATTTTTTCGTACCCAGGATATCTCGAAAAAGGATTTCCGGTGATAACTAATTTCGAAAATTTTGTCACAATCAATTTAAAAATATTCTAATTATTAAATTCTCCAGAATGCTTTTAATTCTCTTATGTGACCAGAAAATAAGCCAAAAATGTCTTGAGTTCTCTTATTGATTCCCATCATCAGAACATCATTTATAATAGCAGCGATTATTTATTTCTGAAATAAAGCTGAACATTCGGTTGCCTTTTCTTCTACACTGCAACACTATGATTGTTATCATTAGAATAAAACCTCGCTTGGCAATAAAAGATGTACCTACCTCAGAATCCATCAACCATGAAAGTTTCTTTAATATAGCTCAACGATTTTCTTACAACTTCACACACAATTTACACACTCATCACCTAGTAAAACAGTTTTTCAAGTCTATCAATTTTTTGAGGGAGATGCCAAAGTTAGGCTTTCCTGTAAAATGCCACTTAGAGAATTCGCGCTGGACTCCCCTCGTAGAGGATTCGGATTCGTGTCCAGTGCTACTCTTAGATTTTTTTTTTTCTCCCTAGACGTCATATTACTCCGGTGATGGACCAGTTGTCTGTAGCCTGAAAATATAGACGTGGATGACCTCACAGCACTCATCCTTATGGATGAGTGCAGTGGGTTGTCGGCAGTCTAAGATGCTCATTGGGGGTCCGGACGGAGCTTTGAGTAGCGGGATCCGATGCCTTTCACGGACCTCTCTCAG
>JAAEAF010009227.1:0-20820 GCA_011037195.1 Triatoma infestans
AATACATGTGTACCAATGTAAACAATACATGTGTACCAATGTAAACAATACATGTGTACCAATGTAAACAATACATGTGTACCAATGTAAACAATACATGTGTACCAATGTAAACAATACATGTGTACCAATGTAAACAATACATGTGTACCAATGTAAACAATACATGTGTAACTTCACACCTAACGCACTTTGAAACGTTCGTAACCAACATCACATTCAGAACTACTGTCGTTTACCCGTATATTTTTTTTTATAGCGTACCTCGAAACTTTTTATAAGTAGCTAATTTGCCAACACTGTTTATCATACAAAAAGTTGGATTACACTCAAACACTCCTCTGTTTGATGGCCTAACTTGCCAAGCCCCCCCCCAAACACTAATTATATAAATGTCCTATTTATATTTTATCTAGGGCTTGCTGGAGGCCCTGTTCTAAGTACACAATATTTTGTAGTACAGTTTAATATTCCCCATTCTATATTTATAAGATTGTAAACAATAGACAAAGTAACTGATATGACAAAATTTACTTTAGTTACAAAGTTATGAACAACTAGGAAACTGTGTCGAATCGAATGACATTATAACTAAAATTTTGGTTGCAAAGCAACTTTCGGTTTATCGACAACTGTAAATATATGTACTTACAAGGAAAAGTTTTGGATTATTAGTTGGCAAGGTAACTCTAAACGTGGAAACAAACACGAACTAATAATATTTGGCGAAACTCTATAACAAGAGTAGGATCGATGAAGAGAGTTTGGCTGTCTTGGGACAATGACGTAGAGAATCTCACAGACAGAGGGAGAGAAATGATTCAAATGAAAGTGATAGTTCTACATCTGTGCAGTTACTATTCACCAAATTTAAATAAAATCGTTAAAGAATCTTTTGGAAAAAAAATCAAAACCATAGAGCCTCAATCTGTGTATATTCGCACTTGTAGCTTAACTGATTTTTTTCGCACTTACAATTATAGCAATGCATTTGATGTGTCCTAATGTAAAAACAGATGGCATAATCGTATAATGCAATTAAAATGGCATTTGGTGTGAAACACTCAGACGACTTTCTCCTATTGCGATTTACATAAATTATAATTGACTAATTATGTTCTAACAATAATTCTTACTAGATGATTAGCTGTATTCAAGATCCATAAACAGAAGAATCTAAACATTATAAAACCTACTTTTTTGAGGAAGCATAACCTTACTCCCCCCAAAACCTCCCTTAAATGAATTTACTCGGAAAACTAATTCTGCCCAAAGTGATAGGTCTCTCTATCTAATGAAATTCATTGGTTTCTTTGGGGAGAAAGACGCAAAAATACTATTCAGTAAAAAACGCACTTCCGGTGAACCAAAACTCGACATTTTGGCATCGTATTTCATTGGAATTAATATTATGTAGATGATAGTATGATATAATGTATAATAAACTGAAATAACACTTACAGGAAACACATAACCCCACCCCTTCCACAAATCACCTCTTAAAATCAATTAAATCCTGGAAAAAAGTTGTAGGCTCTTTATATGTGTAGTTAATATTCCAAGTTAAAAAAATCTGGTGTATAACACTCACACAACTTTCTCTTACTCCAGTTTTCAAAATTGAAATTGATAAATTTTAAAGTTAGTGTACCACCACATTTAATGAAATTTGTCGGTGTGTGGATGGAGAAAACTGAACAAAAAAAAATACTGTTCAGTAAAAGCGCACTTCCGTTTACTAATTTCCTTGAAACTCGGAATTTTGCCATCTATTTATTTCTTATTAATTTTGTTTAGATGGTAGAATTGTATAATCAACTATGACAGCAGTTTAGAGAAAAACATACCCCCACCCCGCCCTCAAAAGCCCCCTGATAATGACATTATCAGGAGAAATGTTTCAAATAAAAGTTGTAGCTCTTGATATGTATAGTACACATTTCTACTTGAAAAAATCGTTGGAGTCTTTTCGAGAAAATACCACAAAACTGAAAAATACATTTCAGTAAAAACACACTTTCGGTCATCCGATATTTTTCAAACTCGAAATTTCAACCACATATTTAATTGTAATTAATATTATTTATATGACAGAATTGTATAATAAATTATAATAATTTATAGTAATAATATTATTATTTATAGTAATATTAATTATTAAATAACTGTTATTTGAAATAACACTTTAGAGGAAAAATCTCACCCCCACCCCTCCCTCAAAACTGCCCTTGAATGAATTTTTCTGGAGAAATGTTTCAAATAAAAGTTATAGCTCTTTGTATGCGTAGCTGATATCAAGTTTCAAGAAAATCGTCGGAGCCATTTTTGAGAAAACCAAACTAGTAAAGTGGTACTTCCGGTTGTACACACACACACACACACACACACACACACACACACACACACAGACCATTTGCTAAAAACCACTTTTTTAGACTCAGGGGACCTCAAAACGGATATTTCCGGTGAAAACTCGATATCGAAAATTTGACACGATTACAATACTTCCTTTAGTAGGAACTAAGAGATTGCAAGTAATAAATGAATAAATAAATACAATCAGATTCAAAGAAGTTTCTTAGTTGTTTTTTTTTTACCGCAAATTATCACTACAAACGTTTTTTGTATTATCTTTATAAAAAGATAATACGAATAAAATCTGACCTAATTTAAAAGTTACTAAATTACGTAATAACAAGTTTTAAAAAGCTTCAACATGTTGTTATATTATATAGAAGTACGAGTATATAAAACAGAATACCAGAGATTAAACAGTTCTGATAACACATTACTGTTAATATACCTTATTATTTTTCTAAATAAAATGGTTTGAAATGTCGGCAAGCTTTGTTGTTAGAAAGAGCCGAACGTAACATAAAAATATATACCTAATTATTATAATTTATCTTCAAATAGGAAGTATTAAAATGTTTTGTTTTTTATTTGTTTTTACTTGTTCGTAATGGTGACATGATATTGGATGTAGCGAGTTAATTTTTTATTTTCTTTCTTTCTATTTAACTGATAGTGTACAATTATTATGCTGATTAGGCCCACTTGTATTCCCAGTTTTACTCTGTTTTATTTTTTATTTTTTAACATATCACTGCTAACTTTGTAGTTGTTATTTATACATTTCATGGTCTGTATTAGTAGTTCATAATTTCTTGTAATTTAGAACTGCTTCTACTAATTCGTTTGAAATATAATATATTTCTGTTATTTATTTTCTCCAATGATGTTAAACTTCTTTTATGAATATTTTAGTTAATTTTTTAGTTGTTGTACTGTTTTCCTTTTTTCTTTTTTCGTACAGAGGCACCTGTTAGCCATCTTGCAATAGCGACTTATTTCGGATACTTGAATTAATCCCGAAATACTTTACGGACGATATTGGTTGAGAGATTAAATGTATAGAAGGTACTGCTAAAAAGCCGAATTCACTGCGAAAACAAAAAGTTGGAGTTCGTGTGTGTATACTTATACACTGGCAAACCAAAGTAGCTGAACTCTAAACCCAATCAGTTATTAAACACTCCTGCAGAACGTAAGGGTATATATGAGTGTTGGTCAGATAGTGTTATTAAGCTGGAATACGAGAAGCCAATCAATATTCCTTGAAGAAGTGAGTTCTGTAGGTTTCACCTCCTGGAAAACCGGAAGTTTAACTTAGTTTAGTCCTGTTTGATTTTTTACCTTCTCTGACTCCTGGTAGATATAAGAGGAAGTATCGTAATATTGCCAAATTTTCATATCGAGTTTTCACCGGATATATATGTTTTGAGGTCCCCTGAATATGAAAAAAGAATGATTTTGGCGAATGTTGTATGTGTACGTATGTGTTAAAAGATATCTCAAACACGTTAAGTTGTAGGAAGCTCAAACTTGGTATTCCGTTCAGGCACTACCACTACAATGTTTTTACTTTCGTGTTGGTTAATTTTCTTTTATTTTTCTATCTATAAGGCTTATTTATTTAACTCTCTGTTGTGTCTAATTACATATTTGTAATTTTTCTGTTGTTTTTTTTCTTTGTTTTTTTCTCCATGTTGATCCTGAGGAAGAACACTAAAGATGTCTGAAACGTCGATATAAACTTTTAAATTTAAAAAGTTTTTTTTCTTTGGCCCCAGCCAACCAATATTTTGTTTGCTTTATTAACACCGTTCCAAACATAACTACAGTTTATACTGGTAAGTTAGTACAATTTAAAATAGTTTAAACGTTTAAAATGAATTTCATATAAATTAAATACTTAAAATGATAATTTGGAAAATGATTTACTACAATGGCTTAGAAGTTGACTGTGAGGGACTTAAAACTTGAAGAAAATACTTCTTTTAAAATTTATTTACTGAGCGAGGGCGCACTAATCTAGATTATAATGATTAATGTGTGTACAGTACTGATTTATTGCCGCGGCCTTCTTTATTTAAAAAAGTAATAAGAAATACACTCATAAATAAATTAATAATTGGTAAATTGACTACTACTAAAATTGGAAATGTGGCCACTGTAACACTGTAGCGGCCCCTTTCAAGTGTAAGCAAGTTTTAACGAAGATTCAACCTGTGTAAAAGATAGGCAAAGGAGACTCTTTTACTAATATTTCCCGGTTGTTTCAATATGTTTCAAACATGTTTCCTCATATGTTTCAAATTGTCCGTGTTGTGATCTCGTTTTTCTTAAAAAAAAGAAACGTTCCAAATAAATTTGAGAGGATTATATTTGAATAATTATAGAAATAAGTTTAAGAAAATCGCGAATGACTAAATATAGTGAAAAACGTTTAACACGAAAGCGCTGAACATAAAAAAATCGGTTATCACGAAATCATACTGCGGTCCCGACAACATACTATATAATTTCATACATTTTTTTCTTTTAACACGAAACAAATATCGCTTAACACGAAAAGATTTCACCTCTCGGACGAATATCAAAATATACCTATTATCGGCAGTCACATCGTCACGCAGATTTTTTGGCTTATTTTATTTCGTTAGCCGGAACAGAATAAACAATGGCTGCTATTGTTGCTAGGTTTCCGCTTGTCTTTGAGTATGTAAAGGCACCGCAATTGTCAAAACATTTGAGTTAGTTTTCGAATTCGGTTGAATTTTGTGTTAAAAATCGGGTATTTTAATAAATAAAGTTATTTTTTACGTGTACAAGGCAGTGAAATTGGGACGAAAACAAACCGCTATTTATCGTTTAACACGAAAAAATATTTCGGTCCCCTCAGTTTCGTGTTAAAACGTTTTTTACTGTATACATAAAATTTGGTGTGAAACACTCACAACGACCTTCTCTTACTACAATTTGCACAGTAGTGGGGAAGGGAATAAATAGCCCAGTGGTTAG
The DNA here is from genome assembly GCA_011037195.1 of Triatoma infestans. Lineage (NCBI taxonomy): Eukaryota > Metazoa > Arthropoda > Insecta > Hemiptera > Reduviidae > Triatoma > Triatoma infestans. Next base: position 5,365 of record JAAEAF010009227.1, read on the forward strand.
CGTACTGGGCTCCCACGAGGAGGACCCAGGTTCGAGTCCAGATGTGCTACTGTTAGATTTTTTCTTCCTAGGAGCCTCTACAGCTCACTGTCCGGTGATGGATACTGTTGTCTGTAATGAGAGAACGCGGCACTGAGAAGGCTCCGGGCGCCAATGACGACAGATGTTGACGCGCCTTAAATTTGGAAGAAAAAAAAACCCTCACATAATCATAATTGACTAGTCTTTACACATACGTATTATAATGTTTTGTTACATGAATGGGAGAATCTACACTTAATACACGACATAACCTCCATACCAGACACGGCATAACCCCCCCTTCCACAAAAACCCCCCTTAAATAAATTTTCTCGGAAAGAAATTCAAACAAAAGTGATAGGTCTCTGCGTGCAGAGATGGTATAATGAAACTAGTCGGTTGATCGCAGAATGCTGAACAACTATTCTGTAGCAAAGTCGCGGGCAACCTATTTTTTTGAAACTAGGAATTTTGACATCACATTTCATTGTTTTTAGTATCTGAATAATGGCATATCCTACAATATTATTAGACTAGAAGTATGACACTCCCTACGCTCTTTCTACTAATGTGCAGAATTACTTTAGGCATTATTCTATCTGCATAATATACAGTCCACTTTTTTGCGGTATCTGTTATATTTAGAACTTGAAACAAGGTAGGGGAGTTATATATTGTTGTAACAGGTCTTCAAACACTTTGCTGACGACAAGAATGGGTTTTTTCGGCCAATTATTTTATGATTTCAAACTGGTTCATTGGTGGAACAATTTAAATTACTATTTACCAAATTATGTAGGCACTACAAAAGGAAACTATTTTTCTGGTGAAAATTTTGAATTTAAATAATCTCGTGAAACTGTGGAAAAAAAAAAATTTAACTGAACATTGCAGAATAGAGATCTCCCCCCTTCCACCAAGGGGTCAATAGGAAGGTCAAACGAGGGTTTTTTAAGTTCAGAATCGTTGGGATGAAAAATGTAATGCTGGTTCAAGTTAGCTCAAGTATGCTAATTCAATACTGAATTATTTTTCAATCAACCTTCGCCACCAGTTAAATATGGTTATTGTAAAGCCCTAAATATACCAACAATTTCTTTGGTAAAATCAAATTTTATAAGTAAATGATTAATGAATTATTGATTACTGTACTTACCTTTCTAGTTTCTATATCACTACAGATGGCCCTCTTCTTGTGACCAATGACGGGCGTCACATTGAACACAGATCCTTGCCGTCTAAGGGATGGCTCTTTTGGCGGTGATGCCGCCGCATCGTACAAGTTTTTTACGCTTGTCGGTCTGGTCTTTTCGGTGAACAGACATTTCTCATTTTCTATTGTAGATTTATAGTGGTCTTTTATTCCCCAAAATTCGGTCAAATCGCTTTCAGCTGCAAAAAAAAAAAAGAAGAAAGAATTAATGGATTAATTTATCTTTTTGTGATAATTAAACTGAAAGAAATTTGCCATTATTATAATCAGATATGAAACACTAACACGATTTTTTCTTCCAGCAGTTTGCACAGATTTAGTAACAAATTATCTTCAAACTAATAATTTTTATTAAATATTTGGTTGTCTTCAATTTTATATTAATTGGAGAAAATAAACTTATTAAATGACTTATTTGCGGAAACCATACCCCCCCAAATTTCTTTAAATGTTTTTTCATGGAAAAAAAATGCCCAATAAGTGATAGGCCTCTGTATTTATGGTTAGTTAAACAAATTTAATGAAATCCATGTTTTTGTAGATAAAATCGTAAAAACCGGTAGTAACTTCAGTAAAAACGCAATTCTGGCAACCGATTTTCTTCAAACTCAATATTTTCACAACATATTTAATTCTATTTGATATTACAGCACTTTAGAGGAAAACAAAACCCCTCCCTTACACCAAAAGCTTCCTTATATGAATTTTCAAAAGTTGTAGCTCTTTGTATGTTTGTTAATATAGGAAATCGTTGAAGCTATTTTTGAGAAAATCGCAAACAGGTGCAAAAATCATGTACTTGCGGTTGAGGAATTTTGACAGATTACTTACTGAGGGACCCCCATGGTGATACTTCTAGTTTGAACATTCTGCGATTTTGTGCGTGTGAGCTAAGCAGTTTGCATATATCAGACCATTTTCTAAAAACCACCATTTCGGACGCGGGGGACCTCAAAACGTGTATTTCCTGTGAAAATTCGATATCGAAAATTTGACACGATTACAGTACTTCCTCTTGCTAGGAGGAGTAAAAGAATGTAAAAATAAGGCTGGAGAATGTGCTCAAAAAAAAAAAAAAAAAATGATCTGTCAACTCCAGAAATCAAACTAACCATTTTTCCAAACCTCATGATCAGAGAAAAGTAAAGTCGAAAGATGAGTGTTTTTTTTCTTTCTTCAGAAGTTTCCAGACATCATTTTATGTATTTTTTTAAATTACAATATTTAGTAATTTTAACAATAAGAAAAATTATTTTATTTCAATATTAATAGATTTCTAAAGAAAACATCTGTTCTAAATAGAACAGCTGATATAAATAAATAGAAAACTCGATTGCAATAATAATGGATTAATAGAAATATATTTGTAACAAAAGAATATAGCAAACAATGATATTAAATTTTAATAAAAGAAGTTGTAACCTTAGTGAACACTATTGTTAGTATAGTAGGCCTATTGTTTCCTTATGATGGCACACAGACAGACAAGCAGAAACATGTTCGTGCAACTGGAACGATAAATGTTATATTACGATTAAAAGTATAATTAATCTTTTGCTGTGTTGTATAACGCAATTACAGATATATTGCAAGTAGGCAATTTTTTCCTAGTTATACAGATATGTTTTTCTTTATATATTTTCTATGATAGCATTAGTCCTTTTGTGCTCATCAACTAGTTGCGAATATTCATCCGTTATCAGAATTATAGCACCGAGCAGATTTGCAATATACACACTCCTTTACCACTGTGCTAGATAGGTAATTTTTACACGATATCCTGATAATGGACAAAGATACGAAACTGGCCGATGAGTACAACACGAAGCAGTCTATCATGGAAAAAAGAAACACTGTGAACCCAAAATTAAAATGGTTTAGGATATTCCAATTAGTACCTACAAAGCTCCTAACTCCCTTTGCAATATTGAGACCTATCGGTTGAAAAGATGCCTAACCGTAGAAAGAGTTGACGTACTCTAACATAAAAACTACTTGGTTTTTAGCGTTTTCATTAAAGAAACCCTAGATCACCACCATATCTGTAAATTTCTATCCTTTTTCCAGACGGTATTCAATGTACGATAACCACTCTATCTTCGGTTCTATCTATAACAGGTTAATAATACCCTTGATCAGATCGGTATTTTTGATAGAACACTCTTCTACGGTAGTTACATCGTGTAATAAATAAATATCATGTTTACTGGAGAACTGCAAACAAATTAGCGTCTTAATAAACTGGCATATTTTTCTGAGGTCAGATTTAATTCGTGTACAGATGAATTCTTTATTATTTTAAAATGAAAATTTCTAATTTTGAACAATATCTTTAGAGATACTGATGCAATAAGCAATGGATTGTAAATAAATATTCTGCATTGAATAGAAGGCCCATAGAATACAGCTAGCCAATCAATGATAAACGTAGCAGAAGATATAAGCCGATAAGGATAAAGAGAGGGACTGCAGTAGTTCTTGTATTAGACAGGATTTAACTTGTTAGTATGTGAAGTGTCGTCTCGCAGTAGAGTAGCATCTTCAATTTATACATTGTCAATTCAAAGGAGATAGCTAACCATTCGCGCGCATTTTATTTTAGACATGGGGCATTTGGAAAATTTATACTTATTTATTTTTTCTTATATAATTTTCCGCATACTATTAGAATAATTTAGAGGGGTGACATGCAACACTTTGAATCGCAGGTCGCTCAAAGATTTTGGTCCAAATCCATCAACCGGAAGTGCGATTTTCTTTTTTTAAACTTTTTTCCAAGAAAATTTGTCTCTAAAAAGTTTCGTTAAAAACACTGTTAGAACATCAAGTTTGAAGAAAATCATGTGTCTAGAACTGCAACTTTACAGGTTTTTAGGACTTTACAGAGTAAACTGCTGCAAAGATTGTTCCTTAACATTAACTTTTCAAATGAAACATTTTTCCGGATAATGGATCTCAGAAGGATTCTGGGAAATCTGTAGTAAGGCTTAAACTGTCGCTAAAGGTTTGTTTAGGGCTGACAGAGGCATTGCCATACAATGTAGTAACATTCAGATGGTCTTCATGCCCATAAAGCTAACAATAGGGCTAGTACCTACTACCCCTAAATTGTGTGTAACGCTAATGCTAATAATTTAAGTTTAGTGAAAATTTCGTTTTAAGAAAATTTGACTACAAAAAGTCGTGTAAGTATTTCAAATCAAATTTTTCTAATTTGAGTTATTTAGTTACTTTCTCTTACATCGGTGGTAGAATTCTTTTTATCTTTTTTTTTTTTTTGAAAATGCTGTGGTTGAAACTTTATGCTTCTACGCCATCACCATATACTGCGCCATTGACCTGTCCATACCTCACCAAATCACTACAACACGCCCTAACTAACAGCAATATCTCCGCCCTGGTCTCAGGAGGTGGAGAGAGATGAGTGAGACCCAAAATTTGTATAAATTGGGCATCGAAGGTTACACAGAAATCAGTTTTTAATAATAAAAAGTATCAAGTATCATCACAACTCTTAACCCCTAGAAGGGGTCTCTATTTCTAATATAATATTTGTGTGAGTAACTAGATTTAAGTAGTCCATTATTTTTATTCAAAGGCTAAGCAATCATTACAAATCAACGTAAAGTCTATCTTTGTTGGGCTCTAACTGATATCCTTCTCGTAGAAGATCAATCTGTTGTTTGATGTCGCCATGCTGTGGGTGACCAACTTTAGAGATACTTAATAAATAAAAAAAATGTTGATCCTTCATAAACAACAGGTTGTCAAAATCAGATCTACAGCAAATTTACCCTACAGAAATTTCCCTTAACAGTTGTAAACGAATTGTTGAACGACATTTAATTTTACTTCAGCCCGTTAGAGGGGTTGAATTACATTCGAAAAACAAAAAGGTCCCATAATCTATCAGTTACATCCGCCCGCCAATTTGCCGATTTGGCCGATTGCCAAACAAGTTTTGCACTTTAAATAACGTCCACAGCGTACATGATTAAAGACTTGTAGCGGGCCTTTTCTTTACTTTTGCGCCTTTCTCCCCCTGCTTGATTCCAATAGAATCAACCCAGGGCTTCAACCTTGATTACGATAGAAAATAAAAAAATCTGCTATAAACCTCCCTCACATGACTTTCTCTTAAAGCTAATCACATTTCGGGGCAGATTTTTTACCAACTTGAAATTTTTACTGTCTTCAGTATCATAAAGGTGGGGGGAGAAACTGCACTAGCATTTGGAGAGGATGTCCCAGTACCTCCAGAAACAAAAGTGATTAGTGTAATTAATGCAGCAAAGTTAAAGCATAAGAAAAAAAGGAAAACAAAAGGGAAACTGAAAACTCAGTGATTTTAAGGAATTTCGACTGAAATCTTCCTATCGATGCTACGAAAATAACACACAAATCATTACAAACACGATTGTAATCCTGTTTTTTGTAACAGTAACAGAATTCTAGTAACTATATTTACCAGACAAACTCTATTGGCTTTGCACAATTACATGTATTACGTCAAAGGCACCGTCTGTCTTACCGATTTCAAAGAGACTTCTAATCTAAGGATGGCTTGGAGAATTTACAAATTATATTAACTGTGGTATTTAAAATCTAATACAGTGGAAGCCGAATATGTTACCGCACGGATAATGTTATTAGTGGAATATTGGTACCACAATCAGTCGAAATTAAAGCACCTCAAATAAAATTATTTAAAAATCAAACTTTGTTATCAATTCTGCCACTATATATATATGACCAACTTTTATATATATATATAGATGCCAAATATATATATATAGTAGTTCTCAAGTTAATCTATAGATGGCGGCCATATGCAAAAACCATCGCCCCATTTATGTATGAGTGTGTGTATTCGTACAAAACGTAGTGTCGAATTGTTGTCGAAAAATCTATTGCGATTTTTCTAATTTAGTTTTGTGACTTCTTGAGCTGAATGATTGTGATTATTTATAAAACTATATATATAAAATGTATTATAAATGACCCTTTACAATCGGCAGAAGAAAAGAAAAAAACTTGCAGATTTGTCACTTCAAGAAAAGCGAAAAATTGTAGACCATTTCGATAACAATGAAAACTGCTTCCAAAAAAATGGATTTTCTAAAATAAATCATAAAGCTTCTGGTTTTGAAGAACTTGACCGTACACAGCTGAAACGAACGAAAGCATTTCAGGTGATATGCCTAAAGATGAATTTGAAAATTGGGTACATATTGATGAAAATAAGTGGTAGGTACGTAAAACGATTATCACACAAACATGTGTTAGTTATGATGACTCCAAATTATCAAAAGACTGTGAGTGTAACATGCAAACAGAAGAAGTACCAAGTACCAAAATACACTCCAATAATGCCCAAATGTGCTACGAGTTCTTTGTCCTGGTGTTCAATACAGGAGCAACCACTTTTTAACTTTGGAAAACACTATGAAAATGAAGAGTATATTTTTTTTTTCTATTTTTATAAAGAGTATTTTTTTTTTTTTTTTAAATCTTCTGCTTAATATAATACAATCAACAGAAATTCAGAAATTGAAAACTTTACTCTGGCGATTGTTGAAAATCCGAAACCGGTCAGGAACATCACAAACGACGGAGAAAATCCCAAATGTTATTCAGCATTGCGGTCCCATCCACATATTCAACAATAAAATTTGTATTAACTGTTGTGATTTCCATTTAACAAAGCGGCGGTAAAGTTCAAAAGAAATTATTTTAGTAAGAACTCAAAAAAAACAAACAAAAACTGTCATAAGAACCTTTACAAAATATTTGTGTATATTATATGTGAAAAATAAAAAGGCCCGTTTAATTTGGAAAGTTTACAAACAGTTACACTTGTATTTCTCCTTCTCTTTTTATTTACCAATTTAGGCAATTTTATTTTCCAAAATACATTCCATATATATTAAAGGAAATTATTACCCATACTACGGACATCCCCCTCCCTGCTGAAACGCGATAAATGGGAAAAGAATTGATTCATAGTTGCTTCAGCTTGTTAAACTGCGAACCATAATCTGTTTACATCTTGTATTAATATGGCCAAGTCTTTTTAATCCTGCGACCAACAATTCACAGTATAATATAGTCATAATAAACATAACAGATATATAGTCTTGGCCGGACATATTTAAATTTTTTATAACTTGTTTATACGCGTCAGTTTTTTTTTTCCTTTTATATTTTATTTCCTTTAAGCATCATTTATTCAAAGAAAACGAAATAAATAAAAATAAAATCAAACAAAAATTCTTGTGTGAAACACTCACATAACTTTCTCTGATGCACTTTACACAGATTTCGGTGACAACATTTACTTCATACTTATAATTTTTGATTAGTCTTTTTGATTAGTTTGATTAGTCTTCAATTTTATATCGATTGGAGAATCTAAACTTAATAAAATGACTTCTTTGTGGAGACTACACCCTCCCTTCCAAAACTTTTTTAAATGAACTTTCTCAGAAAAAGTTACCATTGTTAATGTATCAAAATTAATGAAATCTGACGATATTTTTATGGATGATAATTGTAGAAAACTGAAATAACTTCAGTGAAAGACGCAATTATGGTCAACGGATTTTCTTCAAACTCAGAATTCTTACAACTTATTTAATTGTAATTGTAACATTATTTATTTAAATGACAGAATTCTATAATTAACTATAGCAGTTTAGAAGGAGGAAAACATGACGCTGCCTCCCTCCCTTAAATGAATTTTTCCGGTGAAATTTTTCAAATAAAAGTTGTAGCTCTTTGTATGTTCCATATTATAAGTTTAAAGAAAATTGTTGAAGCTGAGAAAATCTCAGAAAACTGTAGTATGGAATAAAATGGTATTTCTGGTCATTTTTGAGCTGCGGAAACTGCAGAAAGAAAAAGTCGTAAGAATGGTTTCATACCAGATTTTTTTTTTGTTTTCTGTTCCAATCGATTTTTTTATTCATTCAATACTAGAAGTTTCTTTCTTTTTTTTTTCTTTTTATTCATTTATGCACCATGAGGTTATCAGTTGTTTTTATCAAAGGACAAGTTCTACCATTTATACTATTCTGTCTTATCTTTATCAAGAATGAAAACAGAATACAAACACGGTTCACAAAACGTAAAATACCACATTGATTAAATATAAACATAAATTCTTGCAGGTGGAATTTCATTTACCAATAGCGGAACTAGACGATTAGACAGACAGACAGACAGCTGGTATGTAAGGTGTGTTTTATCCTCTACCAAGAACTAAATTCACTACACTATAATTAGTACGAGTCAAAGTTCGAACCGACAACTTTACAACAGGCTATTCTGATTAGGGTTTTGTAAAGAGCCGGAAAGGGAAAAACGAGTAACGCCTCCGTTAATTTTTACTAATTAATTCTATTACCCCTACCACCAACAGGTTGAAATTGATGCTGTTTGTACCAAAGTAATCAGAACGGATGTAGAGGAATAATTGTATGCATTCATTAACAGTTAAAAGTCTAATTAAAAATTATTTGGTTTAAAGAAGTCTCTAGAAATTTATAAGAGCTAGGGTTGTCTGTAAAGTGATTGTGCGAGATATATTTTTAGTGAGAATTCCCAATTATTCCCTAATCACATCTGTCTATTTAGAATTCCAGGTTTACAGGAAATCTTTAAAGCCATTTTCCGGTAGATAATTCCAAAAAATCACGACACTATTCTTTCGCTTAACTTGAAATTCTAGCAATGCTTTTAAGGTATCTCAACAAGCTGTTGGAAAAATGTTTCGAAAGAAAATCGTTGGTAATTTTCGAGAAAAGTGCGAAATACTGAAGAAAAAAAATCAGTATATTTCACTTCTGGTTGACAGTTTTTGACAGAAACCTCGAATTGGGCCCGATTGTGATATCAAAACGGAATGTCAATTTTTCCTGTGAAAACTCAATTTCGAAAATTTGATCAGATCACAAAAATATTCGCTTACAATAAGTAACAATGAAGTTGGAAAAATTGTGGAAAATTAATATCTGACTTGTATTTTTTTCGGTTTTTGTAAGAGACGAAAGGATATTAAGAGGAAGGAATGCACGACTAAAGCGCACCAGATAGCGCGCTGGTTGTCCTTATACACAAAGAGTGTGATATATCCTCCAACATAGATCCAGCGTTCAGTTCGTATGGACCACACTCACCCACCCCTACGATTGTCCGTTCGTCTGTACGTCCGTCCAACAAGTTCATTGACATACTTATGTTTATTCCTGCAGCCCCACTCTCCTCGCTCCATTCAATATCCATGTAGATTATCATTTCTTCATATTTATCTCTTTTATGATAATAATAATAATACAGGGACTACATAATTCAATAATCACACTGCATTCCTTTGCTTTATTATTATTTTTTTTTATTATTAAACACTATGGAATAATAAAGATAATAACCTTGTTTTCTTTTCTTTTTTACGATCTCTTACTGCGGTAAGAGGAAGTAACTGATCGTGTTAAATTTTTGAATTCATGAGTTTTTAACAGAAGTATATTTGTTTGAGGTCTCCTGAGTCCGAAAATAGAACTGTTTTAATGAAAATATCTCAAAATCAAAAGAATCGCAGGAACTCAAATCTGGTATTTCGTCTGGACACCACCACTTGTGACACGAAGGTTTCGGTCAAAACCTATCAACCGGAAGTGCTACTTTACCTCATTTTTTGTTTTCAGTTTTTCGCGATTTTTTTGAAAACGATTCCAACAAGTTTCTTTGACGTCATATTCTATCTATACATATTAATACCTATCAATTCTTGAATCATTTTCCGAAAAAAAAAATTTTCTCAGTGAAGTGATAGTACGTCAAGCTTTTCTTCCGAAGCACTACTTGAGTACAGTATGGTTGTTCCACCTATATAATACATAGGCAGCAATGCTAGAATTCCAAATTTGAATAAATTTGATTAAATGAGAGTGCAACTTTATAGGTTTGATTATTGAATATATATTTGGGAGTTTTCTCGAAAACTGCTCAAACGATCTTCTTTAATCTTAATATATCAACTAATCCCACAAACAGCTATTTAGGTTTGTAACATTTTTCTGGGAAAATTTATATAAAGAGTGTTCTGGGTGGGATGGATGACGTTAGGAGTTCCTCTAAAGTGCCATTTCAATATAATAACGATTCTATCATCTACATTATTTTCCACAGGACTACCTAAAAATGAATTTTTACGAAAAAAATCATATAAATAAAAGTGAGAGGTTTATATCTGTGCACTTAGCCACTCCAAGTTACTCCAAGGAAATCTTAGTTGTTTTTCAAGAAAATTCGGAAAAAATAAAAAGTCCATCTGTAAAGTCGCAAATCCGGATAACATATTTATTTTCAAATTTGGAATTCTATCATTGGTTCTAATATATATATTAATAATCTATCGGCGGTAGCACCAAACACTGAATTGAAGCGGTACTTTAGAGCAACACTTAACGTTTTTCGGAACCACCCGAAAAATCAATTTATACGAGAAAAATGTTTCAAATAAAAGTATTTATGTAGTGCACCAAGTTTAGAACTCGTTTTCAAAAAAATCGCGAAAAACATTAAGTAAAGCCTCACTTCAGGATAATGTATTTTGCCTGAGACTTTCGTGTAGAAGCGGTGACAGTACCTAAACGGGATTTCAAGTTTGAGGTTCCTACGATTTTTCTTCAAAAAAAACATTTGGGGGGGGGACATATTATCTCAAAATGCATTTCCGGTGAAGAAATTCCATTTCTTCTTTCTGAGAGCAAGTAAAAAACAAAAGAATTGGAGAAAGCTCTAAACATTATATCCCCGTTAGGTAACACATCGCATCCGCAGATTTCGGTCAAAATCTGATCATTTAAACAGCTGATTAACTGAGTCATTTTTTTTCATTTCCTGATCAGACCTATCACTGTTATGAGAAAAGAACTTTCGGGATAAATTGTTTTCAGAGTATTTCTGGACTGATTAAATGTCCTCACTTATATTTATAAGAGCAACTAAATATTTTTGTACAAATTTTACGTTTGAAGAAAATTTGGTAATTAATTAGAAACTTTGGAAACCATGTGGCACCTTGCTCTCCAGACTTATTAGAAAAATTAGAAAATGCCATGTGTTTTGTTTGTATGCATGTGTGGGAGATAAGTTAATGTGGAGAGAGAGAGAGTGAGAATGTACTCTGTGGGTGGTGTGGCCGAACATTCCCGCTCCTTATTCTCACCATAAACAGTGTCTATTTGAAACAGGTTTGTACCGACATGGGCTGCTTCTTCTTCTTCTTCCTCCAGTTCTTTTATTGGTATGGAGTGTTATTGTGTAGGTGTTGTATTATGATGGCCGGCTCTCATACAACCCTCGACCTCTTTCAAAAGTCTCTTCATGTCCACTGGTCTTCACAAACACACACACACACACTGCTGCTGGCTACACTAACCGGTACACCATGTCTTTCTATCTGCAAGATTACTATTTTCTTTCATCTCACGCACACTATCTCAACTTCCCTTTCATCTATAAAAGCCACATAAGCTAAAAAAAAAAATCGACCTGAAGATTCGATTCCTCTTTAATAATATTAATGTCTGTCACCTATATAACGTTTTACCCTTTCATTAGCTATCTATCTAATAAGTACGTGTGTAAAAGCCACGCGCTACAATTTAGTAATATTAGTTTTTCTTTTACTCTAGAAAGTTCACAAGTATTTTTTTCTTTTTTCAATTATTTCCTCCCTCCCCATTCATCATTACCTTGGTGTTCATTTCGTTTTGTTGAACTTAAAAGCAATTTTTAGAATTCACTTCATTTATTTACCCACGAACTCTTGTTAAAGAATATCTGGGTTGGAGTGGTTATTACTTATTAGGAGTGTTTTTAGTTTTATTACTTTCTCTTACTAAGAGCAAGGATTGTAATTGGGTCAGATTTTTTAAAATTCTAGTATCATCGGAAATATATTTTCTTGAGATATTCTGAATGAGAAAGAAAAGCATTTTTTTTTCTTGCGTCTATCTAAAGAATTGAAAAATTTGGGCAATAACCATTTGTGAGTCCAAATTTCAAGAAGATTAGTGTGAGAAAATCTTGAACACGTTTCGCACAGATGACTTTTACTTTCTCTTGCTGCTCGGATAATCGTGTCCAATTTATCGTAGTTGGGTTTCAATCGAAAATATGTTTTTTGGGATTCTCTCCGAATATGAATTTTTTTTGTATTTGTTTTTCTTTTTTGAAATTGGTCTGTGTGTGTGTGTGTGTGTGTGTGTGTGTGTGTGTGTTGTGTGGAATGTTCAGACTGGATATAATCATTTATGTGCTTCTAGGGAACCCGATTATAATATTTTGGTAAGAACCAGTCAACTGAGGAATTACTACTTTTCTACGGGAATTTCCAGTTTTATGCGATGTTCTCGACAATGGACCCAACGATTTTTTCTTAAAAAAAACTTTATATATTATATACATGTAGGTCTATAACATTTTAAATTTGAAACATTTCAAAAATTTTTCCGGGAAAATTCATTTAAGAGCGTTCTGGGGGTCTGGGATTGAGTTCGTCAGAATTTCCTCTTATGTACCATTTCAGGATTGACCCGTATATTAATTAATTTAAACAATAATTTAAATAATAAGGTCTTCGCTACCTAGGTGCGCTAATAACTGTAGCTTCCCACTTTTCCTCACGTTGCGAGGTCAACACCGACTTTGCTCTAACGGAAATCAAACCCCAAATTCTCGTACCAATGGTGGGGGGGGGGCTAGACCCTAGACCAATGCGCGAGGACAATTAAATACTACCATCTCCGAAATTAGGTTACCGGAAGTGTAACTTTATTTCAGTTTTTGTGATTTTTCTAAATAGATACCAAATAAGTTTTGTTTATATGTTATAGGCTACACTAATTACACTTGTATTAAACCGATGATGATTGGAAACTTTTGCCCGAGAAAATTGTTTCTAGGGAGGAGGTGTAAAGGACGGTGTAGAGGAGTGGTGTAAAGGAAGGTGGGGAGGACACGCTTCCTTGAATGTGTCTACTTATTATATAATTTTGGTTACGCACACACATACATACAATAATTATGACTACTAAAAATTGAATGAAAATTACGAATTTAAAGAAAATTAGTCCATTATAATTGTGGAAATTGCCTAAGTGAAAGTCGTGTGAATGTTGGAACAGAATTTTGTTTTCCATGTGAGAAGAGGAACGGAGAGGCCAAACAATATTCACTATATTAATTCATACATACTCGTACATATTCACAGAGATCATTTATGGATATATTTATGTACGGCTAGAGCCATTTATCTAGTCTATGAATCAATGATATATTGTTCTCTATAAATGATGAAGACATTAAATAAATACATGGCCATATTTGGATTGAAACTTTAGACATATGGTTTCAATTTAGAATTCAGACATAAATTATGGATGTGTATATATATTTTATAGTGATAAACATTATAATAGTACAATTCTTAATGTTGTTAAATGTACAAAAATGTTTAATGTATATATAGGAAACAATTTTTGAATATTATACACTCTGTAGCTAGCTGTTTGTAAACACTTGTAGAGCTCAACACATACATACAGTCAGCCTGTCGCTTGTTCTGCTGTACGACAGTGTCACACAGCTCTATTGTACCACATAACGGTACAAACCAAGTGTTTATATACTTTACTTGCATCCATTTTTACTAGCATTGTACTTCTTTACAGCTATACTACTAAACACAGAAACTAATAACATTAACAAGAGTTTTTCTACCTCATTTAAAAAAAGTAAATATTATATATTTTTAACCTATTACGAGTACAAAACTTAAATCTAGATGGCATTAATGTCACGTATTTTCATTCATACTTTCAAGAAGGGGGAACACCATTATAAACTCTAAACAGCTATTTTACTTTCTGCTGATAATTAACAGGAAGTATTGCGAACGTGTGAAATTTTTGAACTTTAGGATTCACCGAAAATATTTATTTCGAAGCCTCTTGGGAATATGAAAAAAAAAAAGATTTCTTTTAGGGTACGGTCGGCGGTATGAGGGAGTGTTTGTATAAACAAAATTATTTGGATAAATTAAAAAGCTCAAATTTAATATTCCGTTTAGGTACCAACACCGCATCAAATTATGAAGATTTCTGTGGAAGCATGAACTGTGAATTGCGAATTTTTCTGCATTTTTTGTTTTTTTCAATTTTCCATGATTATCTAGAAAATGGATCTAAAGATTTTCTTTAAACTTACTAACTATATTCTAACACAAACACACTCTAACTATATAACATTATCTATGTTCGTAAATATTTTTTTTAATTTTTTTTTTCCGAGGAAGGTGCAGCGTAATGTTTTTCAACTAAAGGTAACTTTTCAATACAATATACGGTTCTCTTCCGCCTATATAATATTAAAGTACATTAAATACATAAGTGGAATTTCAAATTTAAAGCACTTCGGTAAACCGGAAGTACAACTTTACAGAAATAGATTCTGCTTCTCTTTCAGAAATAAGAGGAAGTAACAGCTGCAACTTTTATTGAAACATTTTTCCGGGAAAAATTGATTTCAGGTGGATTCTGGAGAAAGGGTGGGTGAGGTGTTAGTTATATTTTTTATGCTCTATTGTAGGCTAGATAATAGCGCTGTGAAGCGGTCTGCAATGTAACACATTCTCCTATCTTGTTTCTAAAACCAATCTGTTTAATGTACAACTCTCCGTTAGTTATGTAGTTAAGGAAAGCGTCAGGCTTAGTAAACATTCCAAGTTTAAAGAACGTTTATCTATTATTACTTCTTGCATAGCTCCTGGTGAGAGGAAAAGGTTCTCTGAATACGAAAAAAAAAGTTTTTATCGCATGGTGTGTGTGTGTGTGTGTGTGTGTGTTTGTTTTAACAGAATATCTCAAAAACGAAAAGCCGCACGAATCTGAAACTTGGTGTTCCGTTTAGGGTATTACTACCCCATCTGACAAAATCAACGAACCGGAGCTCCGACTTTATTCAATTTTTTTTTTTCCCCCAGTTTTTCGCGATTTTCTTGAAAACAGCTCCATTGATTTTCTTTAAACTCTGTATACTGTCTGCATACACATTCCTATCACTTTTATTTGAAACATTTACCCGGAAAAATTGTTTTTTTAGGGCCGTTCTAGGGGAAACAGTAGCGTTACGCTTTCCTTTAAAGTATCACTTCA
>JAAEAF010009228.1:0-32406 GCA_011037195.1 Triatoma infestans
GTAAGCAGATGATCGCGAGGCTACCGACGCTTCAGCCGTCGTGATGGGTTAGAGGGGAGAGTTGTGGTTGAGTGGATTTGAATGAGAGGATAGTTGGGAATAGAACTTTAGATAACGGGACTTGGCTATCGCAGAAACGAAGGGAAATTTTTAGGTCGTTATGGATGGTGTGATTGGAAACGTAGAAGGGAGCATTGACTATAGTGCGAAGGATTTTAGACTGTAGGGACTGAATGCGGTAAAGGTTTGAATGTCTGGCTGTTCCATATAGTTCGATTCCGTAAGTCCAAATAGGGGCTAATAGAGAGTAATATAGTTGTCGTTTGTTATGTAATGTAAGTTTCGAACGTTTGTCTAGAAGTTTTTTTTAGTATTTTGTATCTGTTATTCAGTTCAGTTCTTTTTGTCGAGTATGGGGTTCCAGGTTAGTCGTTTGTCAAGATTGAGACCAAGGTAACGAACTTTTGTGATGGGAGGTAAAGTAATATGGTTGAAATATATATAGGAGGAAGGGTTTTTCGATTTAACGTGAAGACTATGTAATTAGATCTGAGTTGATTCATCTTTACTCTCCACTTTCGGATCCTGGGTTCAAGGATGTTGAGATGGGATTGAAGATGTCTAGCTAACATGACTGGATCATGACGGGATTTTCTTTAGGTAAACTAGTAATATGTGAACTACACATATAAAAAGCTATAACTTTTATTTGAAACATTTCTCCAGGTAAACTCATTTAAGGGGGCTTTCGGTGGGAGTGGTAGGGTTATGTTTTCATCTAAACTGCTATCTTTATTTTTACAATTCTACCATCTAAACAAAATTAATTAAAAAAAATAAATAGATCGCCAACATTCTGAGCTAAAAAAAAAAATCAGTAAACCCGGAAGTGCATTTTTACTGAACAGTTTTTTCAGTTATCGCGATTTTCTCCATAAAAACACCGACGAATTTCATGAAATTTGGTGCACTAACTATAAAATTTGTCAATTACAATTTTTGTAAACTGCAGTAAAAGAAATTTGGAAAGTAGTGTGAGTTTCACACCAGATTTTTTTTATTCGGGTTAACAATCACTCGTCCTTGAATGAAAAATATTTTGTTTTTGTTTCTGTAGTGAATCTGACATATTAACGGTTCTGAAAAGATGATATATATTTGTAACAATGTATTTTTAATCAACTGCACACACAAATGGGAAAAACTGACAGTTTAATTAGTGGATATTAAGGGCAAAAGCAAAACGGAAGATTATGATTGATTGGTGCGCCATAATTCAAAAATGTTTCGTTTTAATTCAAATTTTATTATGAAATTTCATAATTAATTGGCATAAAATATAACGATTCAATTTAACCATTTCAATTATGCGTAGTCAATTGTTTTGTTGAACATCTGGTGGTGAACCATTCACATGACTTTCTCTTGATGTAAATATCACAGTTTTTTAATTAACAAATTTACTTTTGACTGGAATTTATTAATAAAGATTTATTTTTACATATAGCTAGAGGAGGACCAAACACGTTACTTTTAGTATCATTTAGAGAATGTGCCGCTTGAGAGCGCTGCCTGCCATCTAGTCCTGAAATAAAGGTTTATTATTTGTTTATATTGTGCAGGCTAGCATTCCAAGTTTAAAGAAAACTATGAGGCCGTTGGTCTACAGATAATTCTGCAAAACTCAGAAATCTATTTTTTTATAGTTGCATTTCCGGTTAACCGAGTTTATTGTAACTTCGAATGCCATAAATATATTCAGTGTACCTAAATATAATATAAAAACCTATTTTGTGGAAAGGGATACTTTACAGGAAAACCAAATATTGCTACTCGTTCACAACACCCCGAAATATCGCGAAAAACTATTAAAAAAAAAGTTCAATAAAGTCGCTTTCCGCTTGAGGATTTTAGCTGAAAGCTTCGTGTTTGTTTAGTACCTAAATGAAATATCTTTCAACAGAGTTCACTATGAACTGTGGTTGTTGGACGTGAGGAGAAGTAACTTGGAAGAGGATCTGTTGCGGCGTGCAAATCTAGGTGGAGGGCAGCCAGTAAAAGTAGAACTTATCGGTTACCACGGCGGGGAGGAGGATGGTTCCTAAAGAGATCTCGTAGACGTCGCATCTGACTACAGACCGAGGGATAACTACATTGGATTGGCGTGATGAGGTTCTGGTGGACGATAGTAGTTGCTGCTGTGGAGCCGAGGAACGGCGGAGCATATCCTTTTGATTTGGGATCTGAATGAGGATTTACAGATTACGCCTGTGGAGAGGATTGGTTTCCACATCAATCTTGGGAATGAAGCCCTCCCTCTTTTGTTGGAGAGAGTTCGCGGAGGTGGCCCTCAGGCGCCCTGGTCGTAGAATGTGCTGAGTACTGTCAGGGATCGCTTAGGTTTGTGAGGTAGCATACGTTCGGTCTGACGTAATTTATTGTTTAATGAGGAAGGAATGTTGGAAATTTTTGTAGCTTAGTCATCAGCCGTGTAGAAAAAATGGCATTGTTAGGTAGGTTGAGATATGTATGCTGGGTGCGGATGTCAGTTATTGATTGAATGGGGAATGTGTGTGGTTCTGTATATAGTTTTTCTCATTTTTAGCGTAATTGTGTTGCTCCCAGGAATATTGAGTACTGGGAGGAGGAGATATAGGACCCTTTGGTCATTTGCCCAGTCAATTGGTGAAGAGTAATGTTGTTTACCGAATTGGCGTATTTTATGGGCGGGTATGAGCGAGCGCGAGTTCGGGTACCGTCCCTTGGATGTGATTTAAAAAAAAAAAAAAAATTCGTTGTTTTAGAATACGATATATTATATTTTTATTGGATTATATTAAACAATGTTTACGATAAAATATGTGCTTCAAAGCGAAGAGTTTTATTGAAAACCATCCCGGAATGTCAGTATGAAAATGACTTATGTTTGTAAACCTACATATATCCAACACCACTTAGGGCGGTGGACAGAAAGCTATTGTAAAACAATTTTCCTTGTTCTATGTTATCTACATATATTTCTAATTCTAGTTAATATTTTAGATTTAAACCAAACATGTAAAGTATAATAATTATATAGCCGTAAAAATACTACAAATAATGCATAAAATTAAATAAAATAAATAATCAAAGAAAAAGAAAACAATATAATAACAACAGCAACAAATAAAAATAAAAGTATCGCAAGTTTTTTAAAAGAGTAATTAAACTAAGAATATTTCACTCAAGTATAATAATTTTTTAAATAAACCAACTGTAAAATGCATGTCTAGCTTTAAAAAAAGAAAAGTAGGAAACCGGAGAAAAAAAGCTAACTTTAACGAGTTTATGAAAGAAGGGCGGTAACAGCTCTTTAACTTTTAACGACCCTTTAAAAGTACTAATCCACACTTGACTCTTCTGTTAATTATGACAGAGCGCCCTATTATTATTATTTTAATTTATTTATTTAATAAAATGTCATCACACTTATATATTTTATTATATATATTATGTGGAATAACAATTAATAAACAAAGAAAACAAAATATTAAGGAATCAACTGTGTTTTTGTTTGTTTTTACTCAATAAGAGGAAGTATTGCATTCGCGATAAATTTTTGGTATCGATTTTTACCGGAAATATACGTTTTGAAGTCCCCAGAATTCGAAAAAGTGGTGTTTAGAAATTGGTCTTATTTGTTTTCACCATAACTTAAAAAAATGAAGACGCAGAAAGTTCAAACTTGATATTTCATTTAAGCTCCACCGCAGGGACCACCTGCCAATAAGGTTTTGGTCAAACTCGATAAACCGGAAGTATCATTTTATACTGAATGCGTTTTTTTTTTTTTTTTACTCTTCTCGAAAACGGCACCAACGATATTTTTTTTCTTTTTTTTAAAAACTTGCAGTATACAATTATTTGGAACATTATTGTAACTTACAATACAAATTATTGTAATTAATTAAAATGTTCCATTAAAATGCTAATTTTAATTTATTATACGATTCTGATTGAATCATCTTTAAAAATCGATTAACCGGAAGTACCATTTTAAATAATAGGTTTCTAGAATTTTTTTAAGGAATTTTTCCTGGAAATAGGGCTCCAACAAGTTATTTAAAAACTTTTGCAATATTAACCGCAAAATTTTCCAACATTTCATTTTTTCTTCGAAACGTTTTTCCCGGTAAAAATGGATTTTAGGGAAATTCTGAAGGTGTTCTCTCTGATCAGATGTACCTGTTAGATGGCTGATCGGCCAGGGGGTATCAAAGGAAAACACCAACAATTTTTTGAGTTTTTTTTTAAATAACCTGACGTTTCGACAAACATTGTCTTCTTCAGGGGCTATCTATAAAGAAAAAATATACATAAAAATCTAGCTTGCATTAACAGAACAAAACAAAAAAAATAAGGCAATAGAACAATAAAAATAAAAAGTAGTAATGGTAAACTAACTAAAACAAAATACAAAGGTAAATACAGATACGTAGAAGAGAAATTGTAGAAAAGTTACAGACCTTAGAATGGGAAAATTTTGTATGTTTTTGTAGCAATTGTTGGCCTTTAGAAATTATCAGATGTATCTGCTAGATGGCTCATCGGCCATCTTTACAATTTTTCTATACAACGTATCTGTATTTACTTGTTGTGGTGGTTGGTTCCGCAGAGCTGGAAAGCATCAGAGACATTTTCCGTGGTAGCCTGCTTCATTTTGTGGTCATCGACCGGTTTCGGGCGTTCGCCCATCTTCAGGATGCGTCTCTCAGACAGTGTGACAACACAGACTTGCACAGAGCAACTTAGTTTCACACTCTCACAGAGCAACTTAGTTTCACACTCTAGAGTGTGAAACTAAGTTGCTCTGTGCAAGTCTGTGTTGTCACACTGTCTGAGAGACGCATCCTGAAGATGGGCGAACGCCCGAAACCGGTCGATGACCACAAAATGAAGCAGGCTACCACGGAAAATGTCTCTGATATCTGTATTTACCTTTGTATTTTGTTTTAGTTAGTTTACTTCATTAAATTTTTTATTTTTATTGTCCTATTGCCATATATTTTTACTTTCTCTTATTTTTTTTTGCTTTGTTCGTTAATGCTAGGTATATTTTTATGTATATTTTTTTTTATAGATAGCCCCTGAAGAAGGCAATGTTTGCCAAAACGTCGGGTTATTAATAAAAAACATTCAAAAAAAATTTTTGGTGTTTTCTTATGTTACCCCCTGGCCGATCAGCATCTAACAGATACATCTGATCATTTCTAACGGCCAACAATTGCTACAATGTGATCTCTCTGACTTAGGTTTAAATTTAAACTGCACTGAGATTGACAGAGAAGAGAGGGTGCCATAAAGTGCATGCAAGTATGATCCCCAGTACCACATAATCCATATGTAAGAGGCAAGACTCAGAAGAAATGCCCTGTGTCAAAGTCAGCAAATCTTGTGCAGTTTAAATTTATATCTAACTAACACACTCCCACAACTTCTGTAAAAATGATACGCTTTTTTTTTATCTGTGCAGTGAGCATGCCCAGTTTAAAGAAAATTGTTGTAGCAGTTTCCAAAAAAAAAATTCAAAAAACTTTTCTATTAAGCCGCACTTCCGGTTGGGTGATTTTTTTTTTCCAATTTGGAATTCTAGCAATGCTTGTAATGTATATTCAATTTTCAGAACCGCTCGAAGTATTTATGTATGCAGGTAGTTTACGAAGTTTATAGAAAATCGATGGAATCGTTTTTTAGTAAATCGCAAAAACTTCAAAAAAAATAACTTCGTAAGTTTTCACTTCCGGTTGATGGATATTGCCGGAAACCTTCATATTAACTGTGTAGACTGTAATACGGAATACCAAGTTTGAGCTTCCTGCTATTTTTCGTTTTTGAGATATTTTCATTACACACAGACATACACACTAGAGAACAATTTTCGTAATCAAAGGACCTGGAAAATGTGTATTTCCGGTGAAAACTACTCAAGTTCTAAAAATTGTTCTTGATTTCTTCTGACTAAGCAGTAAGAGGAAGTAACTTTGGGAATGAGGAGGTGGATAGGTTTGCCAGATTAGGCGCCTCTGTCCCTTTCATTGGTCCAGAGCCTGCTGTTGGTGTCTTCTGGCACATGTTTGTCAGGCTTCCAGACGTGGATGACCTCACAGCACTCATCAATAAGGATGAGTGCAGTGGGTTGTCGGCAGTCTAGGATGCTGATTGGGGGTCCGGATGGAGCTTTGAGTAGAGGGATCCGATGTCTTTCGCGGACCTCTCTCAGGCATCTGGTTTGCATCCTCACTGGACATTCTGGTTTAAGAAGTTAAAATGTGATTTGTGAGATGTTGTGTTTTGTAGTAGCACGAGCGGTTTAGTAAAAGGGGGCTTGTAAGTATATATGTTTAAGAGGGGGAAGTATTAGAAAATAATCAAGAAATCTCCACTGTTTTTGAAACAAATGAATTCTCTAAGTGAATTTAAATAAATTTTTAATATCACAGCGATTATGTATAAATCAATTATTTATCTAAATTAAATGCAAAGCTCTTATGTTTTAACTTAAAGTGGCACTGTAGTGAACTTTTAGTGTGATTTCTAAACTGATTTTTAGTGTGCGATTCCTGAAACGAGAGTTTTGGCTTTAAAAGCAGAATGCATACTGTCCGAAAGAATGCCTTCTCTTACAAAACAGTTGGCCAAGTGGCATTGTATTAATTTAACGGATTCTTGTGCCTTTGTCTTTTGGTTTGCATTGACCTAGATTGTAGTATACCTGGCTCTATCCCCATCATTAAATACACTATTTGAACTAGCTAATTTTCACAAAACTATTTTCCAAAACTATTATTTTTCTATTTCGCTCTTCCACTACAGAGTCATCTCTATACAGTGGGACTCATGCCTGAACCCTTTTGTAGAATTTGTGAGACGGAGGAGGAAACACCCATGCATCTGATGACGGATTGTTTGGGCTGTGAGGAGATCTGGTTTAGGACCTTCGGCCGGAATAGGATATCGGTAGAGGATCTTAAGCTATGTCCTTTTAAGATTTTGGTCTGATTTGTTCGGTCTGTGGTGAAACTTAGATGGGTAAAACCTGGGCCTGGACTTTTGTTCCAGATGCAGTAGTTGTTATTCTTTAGGTGGTAGCTATATGGGCCCAGGGAGGCTTTGGATAGGTAGGGTTTTGCTCACCCCTTCCTTGAATAATAATAATAATACGAGGAAGTAAAAAATAAATAAACTATAAATTGAAAATCAGACGGAAGTGATTGGAGAAAAACAACAAGAAAACCAAAAAAATGTATTCCTATATAATAAAACTGACTAAAATAGTAAATTCCAAGTTTTCCCAGTTTGGGGCCACCATCTGATATATGTGGTAGATTTTATATCCCTTCTTCCCACCTTCGTTACAAATTTACATGTGTGGTTATAAAATGCAAATGAAGTTTTTCACCACCCTGGCGGCGGCATGCATTGTGAATTGAGGGGATATACTAGAGAAGGGGTGGCTGCAACTCAACACCCAGTGCTAATTTAATATGATCTGTTTTTTTTTTATGCTGTCCCAATGTTACAAAAAGAGAGAGAGTTTTTAAGATTCCTTTTTATTATTATTATTTTTACTACATTCTCTTATGCTGTAAGAGGAAATACTTACGATCTCGTCAAATTTACGATATCGAGTTTTCACCGGAAAACATAGCGTACTTTCATTTGAAACTTTTTTCCGAAACCAATTATTAATGTTTTTTTTTGGTATGGGGTTATGTTTTCCTCTAAAATACCATATCAGTTTATTATACCATTCTATCATCTATATAATATTAATTAGAATTAAATGTTAGGCCACAATTAATGAGTTTGAAGAAAATCGGTCCACCGGAAGTGTAACGGATTTATTTTGCGTCTTTTTTCAAAAAGATATTAAAAAGATTCATTAAACTTTGAGTATTGACTGTACATACAGAGATCTATCACTTTTGTTTGTAAGATTTTTCCAAGCAAATTCATTTAAAGAGGTGCGATGCGGTTATATGCTTTTATCAAAAAATGACATTTCAGTTTATTAATGAAAACTGTTCTGTAAAGTCGCATTTCCGATCAATCGATCTTCTTTAAACGCTGAACTGTGGCGACATATTTAATATTGAATAAATAAATTAAAACAACACTTTAGAAGGAAGCATAAACCCGACCTCTCTCTCCCAAAACCACCCACCTTAAATGAGTTTTCCCGGATAAATGATTCATAAAAAAAAAAAAATCTAGTGTGAAACATTCACACAACTTTCTGTTACTCCACTTCTCAAAATTATTATTGAAATTCGTCGAAAACTAAAAAAAAAATTGTTCAGTAAAAGCGCACTTCCGGTATACTAATTTTCTTTAAACTCGGAATTTTGGCCATTTATTTCTTACTAATTTTGTTTGGATGATAGAATTGTATAATATCAACTATGATAGCACTTTAGAGAAAAACATATCCCTCCCCTCCCCCAAATGTGCCCTTAAATGAATTTTCTCAGAGAAAAGTTTTAAATAAACGTTGTAGAGCTTTAAATGTATAGTTTATATACAGAGTTTCAAGAAAATCGTGGGACCCATTTTTGAGAAACGTGAAAAAGTGAAAAAAATCATTTAGTAAGTGATAAAGTGGCACTTCCGGTCATCCGATTTTATTCAAACTCGAAATTTCAACAAGATACTTAATTCTATTTAACATTATTTAGAAGACAGGATTGTCTAATAAACTCAAATAGCTCTTTAGAGGAAACTCCCCCAAAAGTACCCTTAAATGAATTTTTCCGGAGAAATATTTCAAATAAAAGTTGTAGCTCTTTGTATATTTAGTTGATGTTGCATGCTTCAAGAAAGTAAAAATAGTAATGGGTACTTCCGGTTGAGGAATTTTGAGAGATAACGTACTGTCAGATCCCATAGTGATTACCTAAGCGGAATATCAAGTTTCAAATTTCTACGGTTTTTCATTTTTGAGCTTTGCTGTTCACATTCACACAGACCTTTTTCTAAAAACCACTTTTTTGGACTCAGGGGACCTCGAAACGGATATTTCCAGAGAAAACTGGATATCGAAAATTTGACACGATTACTTCCTCTTAATAGGAGTAAGAGAAAGTAAAAAAAAATATGGGTCATTTTTATTGTAAATTAATTGTTTTATTAAAATAACTAATTTATTTGCACAAGATATTAAATTACTACTCCAAGTGGAAGCATTCTCTATCGTGGCAAATTTTCATAATTGAGTTGTTACCGGAAATTATGTTTTGTGATCTCCTTGGAAGTTTGGATGTTTGTAGAGGAAGTGACTATGAAGGCAAGGCCACACTCGATTCCGTTTATATCAGGGTCTGACATAAAGGTTTCGTACAAATTCAATTTACCCGAAGTGCGATTTCATTGGATATATTTTTACAGCTTTGTATTTTTTTTTTACTTTCTCTTAGTCCTAGTAAGAGGAAGTATTGTAACGTGTTAAATTTTCGATATCGAGTTTTTACCGGAAATATCCGGTTTGCCCCCTTAGTTCAAAAAAGTGGTTTTTAGCAAATGGTCTGTGTGAGCATGTGGTCAGCATAACACAATAACAGAAAAATCACTGGGAGCTGAAATTCAGTAATTCATTTATGGTTTGATAAGGGGATGCGACATTTAAGGTGTTGGTCAACATCGGGCAACTGAACGTAACACTTCGCTGAATAGATTTTTTCGTTTTTCTAGATTTTCTCTAAAACGGTTCCGTTTTTTTGGAAAATATTTGTGTGAGTTTTTTTGCAGTATTTCTCCAGGTAAAGTCATTTAAGAGAGCTTTTTTTTTGGGGGGGGGAGAGAGTTATGTTCTTTTCTAAAGTGCTATGTTAGTTGTTTATACAATTCTACCATCTAAATATAAATAAATTGCCAAAATTCCGAGTTTCAGGAAAATGAATAAAACCGGAAGTGCATTTTAACTAAACAGATTTTTTTTTCCAGTTTTCGAAGATTTTCTCCATAAAAACACAGACGGATATCATAAATTTGGTACCATTAACTTTGAATATAGAGATCTATATAGCTGGGGATATTAGTTACTGACAAGAAATGATAAAATACAAACTGAATGATCATAAGATAGTGTAGATAAATGAATATGTTGTTGAACAATTAATCTATACAAGCAAGTTAATTTGATAATTATGCATCCCATTCCACATGTCACCTTTTATGATTCACACATTGTAGCACGTGATGCTTTCATTTTCTGCGGAACCAACCACAGCATCTATCACATTTATTAGAAACGTTTCTGAGAAAGTTCATTTTAAGAAGTTTTAGAGGGGTGGGAGGAGGTTATGCTTTCTTCGAAAAAAGTCATTTTATTACCTTCTCTTACTACCTAATAAGAGGAACAATTGTAGTCGTGTCAAATTTTCCATATCGAGTTTTCACCGGAGCATATCCGTTTAAAGATCCCCTGAGTCCAAAAAGTGGTTTTTAGCAAATCGTCTGTGTGTGTGTGTGTAGCGAACAGCATAGCTCAAAAACGAAAAAAAAACGTAGAAAGTTGAAACTTGATATTACGTTTAGATATCACCATGGGCCTCTGACGGTGCGTTATCTGTCAAAAATTCCTCAAACCGGAAGTATCACTTTACTAGTTGTTTTTTTTACGTTTTTGCGATTTCTCAAAAATGGCTAGACGATTTTCTTTAAAACTTGATATATCAACTACCATACAAAGAGCTACAACTTTTATTTGAAACATTTCTCCGGGAAAATTCATTTAAGGGCACTTCTGGGGGAGGGGTGGGGTTTGGTTTTCATCTTATCTGCTATTTCAGTTTATTAGACAATTCTGTCATCTAAATAATATTAATTAAAATTAAATGTGTTGTTGAAATTCCGAGTTTGAAAAATCGGATAACCGGAAGTGTGTTTGTTTTAACACTTTACTACATGATTTTTTCACTTTTTCGGGATTTTCTCAAAAATGGCTCCGACGATTTCTTTGAAACTTCATATATAAACTAAACGTGTAAAGATCTACATCTTTTGTTTAAAACCTTTCTCTGGGAAAATCATTCAAGAGCACTTTTAATGGAGGGGTGGGGTTACAGCTTCCTTTAAAGTCGTATCGTAGTTGATTATACAATTCTATCATCCAAACAAAATTAATTAGAAATAAATAGATGGTTAAAATTCCAAGTTCTAAGAAAACAAGTAAACCGGAAGTGCGCATTTACTGAACATTTTTGTCAGTTTTCGACGAATTTCGTTATATTTGGTACACAAACTATAACATTTGTCAATTATAATTTTGAGAACAGGAGTAAGAGAAAGTTGTGTGAGTGTTTCACACCAGATTTTTTAGTTTAAGATTCCTCCCATTGATATAAAATTGACGTCAAATAAAAATTTAGAAAAAATTATAATTTGATGACAAATGAAAATCTGAAACCGTTCAGGAAGGAACATCAGAATTATGCGTGCTATGATGGATAAAATCCCAGATATTATCCAGCATTGCAGACCCATCCACATATTCAACAAAATTATAACTTTTGAAGAACATTTTCGTCAAGTACAATTTTGTAAACTGCGCGTGAGTGTTTCATATCAGACATTTTTTTTTCTTAAAGTTTTTTTTGCCTTGTACTGGAAAGAAACAGTTCCACCTACGTTTCGCTTTTAATGTAGGCATACTTATCAACATAATATAGGCAAGCTGTAAGTATTAGTCGCAATTACTACTGTAAGAATGAGTGGGATTTTATTATATGTGTATTAAAATTCATAAATGTAGAAGAAAAAATCAATATATCTGATTAAATTATATCTTTAATAAGTTTCTTTGATTTTTTTCCCCCCTCTCTTTTCACGAAGGATAAAGCTATAATTGAGTTATAAGTTTTCCCACAGAATTAAAAGGAAATAAAGAAAATAGGTTTTCTACCTTCTACTCTTGGTCTGTTGCCTTTATCATCGCTCTCCTGTAATCTTTGGATTTTTTTCTATTATATACTTTTCCAAGTCGATCAGAAATATTGAATTTAACCAGCTGATATAAAGATAGACAGACAGACAGTCTGTAATTTCCTTTAAACTACCATTTTTAACATTATCTATGGTTGTAGTCATTTAATTTTTGTCGATATTATTAAATGCTTTGCTGAAATTGCGAATTTGAACTACCAAAAAAAAATAAATAAATAAATAAAAAATTGGAGTAAAAATTTGGTTATTACGACTTTAAAGAATGGAGATATTTAAACATACAAATGATCTGTATGTGTGTGTGTATACAGAATTTCTCAAAAACGAAATTCACAGGAAGCCCATACACGATATTCCGTTTAGGTACTACCATCGCATAAAGATACGAAGGTTTTTTTGGGCAAAATCTATCAATCGGATGTGCGACTTTACTGAATATTTTTTTTTTTTTTAGTTTTTCACTGATTTTCTCCGAATGAATATCTATCACTTTTATTTGAAACATTTTTCCCGGGAAAATTGATTTTTGGGGGTTCAGAGGGGAACATTAGCGTTATACTTTCTTCTAGAGTACTACTTCATAATATAATAAACATTGTTTTACCGCCTAGATAATATTAATAAACATTAGAAGCATTGATAGCATATCAATTTTTGAAAAATATCTTGATTAGCATAAATTGATAGCATAACTTTTGGGTTGTTCAGAATCCTGGCAGCTATTCAGCACAATCCACGTCTAATCGCTAAACTAAATACATCTCTGAGGTTGCCAATTTCCTTTTATTATATAGTCTCTTCACTCCTCAAGCTTTGTGGGTCTCTCACGACCTTGATTCTCTCTCTTTTCAGCTGATTGTCGCCAATTTAATGATGCCCTACTCCATTCTTCACTCTAACCATGCTCCGCCCGCCAGTTGCTGCTATCTTGTGCCTTAACTTACAACTAACAAACCTAAAACTATTTAATTACAATAAATCTATTCATAATTGCAGAGTAGGTATACCGGAATGAGAGAGCACTCATACTTTAAACCTAAGTTTTTGCATAGCAATGTTTACTGTTAAAGTGCGCTTTCATTATACCATATGTCCACCCATTCCCACACAATATTGAAGCCAATTGAATATTTAATTAAATTTCTAAATTTAAAAGAAAATTTTTCATTTGTGAGAAATAGTGTGAGAGAAAGTCGTGAGAATCTTTTTTACCAGATTTTTTTTATTTATTTTGTATACCATACTAGTATTGTATATTTTTTTTTTTTTTGGTACTACATACACGTCTGTCTATTCACAATAGAGTCTCAGGAGTTATGCGCAATAGTTGGGAACTTATGCGCGTGGAATTTCCTATTGTATCTTCCTTTTTATAAAATACAAGCTGCTTACTATTCTGTAGTTGAAGACAGTTGGTAGTAGAAGAAGACGTCCTGAAATCTCTGAAGGAATATCGATGATAAAAGAAATTTTTTTTAAAGAATTTCTAAGAAAGAAAAAATATTTTGTGAAAAAGTTCACATAACTTTCTCTTTACTCCAATTAATACAATTTAATAAAGCTATTTTCTATAAAATTGAACGTTTACAATGTTTAGGTTGGCTGGCCATACAAATACTTGGTATTAGTTATATACTTGTATAACTGAGCGGACTTATATGGAGCCAGATCTGTCAAAACCAAACAAAGCATATGCAACTTAAATTTAAAACAAACTGATAGATCCCCTCCCAGTCTATAATCAGTATTTTTCGTACAAATGTATCTGTGCAATTAGCATTCCAAGTTTAAAGGAAACGTTGTTAATCATTGTCGAGAAGATTAAAAAAAAAAAAACGCAAAAAACTTATTCTACAATATTGTACATCGTGTTTCCGGTCAGCCGATTTTTTTGAATTTCTAACTTAAACTAAAGTATATTGTATACCTCGCTTCTATTGTATATTATTATTATTATATAGATGGTAGTAAAACCGTTAATTTTACTGAAGAGTTATATTTTACCTGAGCAGACTTTAGAGGACAGCTTTACACTGCTGATTTCCCCAGCACCCTCCCCCCCAAAATAATTTTTACAGACAATGTTTCACATAGAAATGATGGGTATTTATGTATGTAGATAATATACGAAGTTTAAAGAAAATCTTTGGAACCGTTTTCGAAAAAATCATTAAAAAGTGTAGAAAAAACTTATTCTCTAAAAATGCTTGAGTTTCTCGGGTTGAGCCTGCGTCAGTTTTCACCCATACTGCAATCAGCCACTTTAGGGTTGTTACCTTTAAAGCTTCATTAGCTTTCAGGGTGAAATGACCCTGAAGAGGCTTATTGCAATAGATAGATAGATAGATACTTTATTCATACAGCACCAAAGGTACAGAACAGTGTCAGAAAAGAAAAAGTTTCAATCATTTACAGAGGTACTCGTTTATGGACTAATAATTTTTATTTAGTAAATCTTTTTTAAGTTACTTTTTAAATTTATTTTTTTGATAGGCTCACCTGAAGCAAAGACTCAGGCAAACAATTATAGATTTTAGCGGCCATATATAGTGGGCTTTTTCCAACTTTTGAAATCCAATAAGTTGTTTTGCCTTATCGTAATGTTATGTAGTTCCCCTCTACGCCGGAACTTATTTGGATGTTCTAGTACAAATATGGCACATTTAAGGATATAGCAGCAGGGTAGTGTAAGAAAGCCTAATCACAGAAATAGTTCGCGACAACTTGTATCCTTTCTAACCTTGCATATTATTCTAACTACCTTCTTCTGATACTTAAACACATTCACCGCTAGTGGCGCGCTTCCCCACAACATTATGCCATAAGTCGCATAGTAGGCCGAAATATGAGCGAAACGGCGGTTTCTAGCAAACCAATGACATGGTCTCAACCAAGAAACTCAATTTTTTTCAAGCAAATGGCCGCGGAAAACTGTAAATAGGGCGTAGGTATGTGGCGTCACCATCGCCCACCTTTCGGCATGCAATCAACCTCTGGCTCTCCAGGTTGGGGAATTTCTCACCCCGACCAATCCTATCCTGATTTCCCCTTGCAGGGTTACCTTAAGTATTCTGGGTTACTGAACCCCTGTAAGTGAGGCAATGGACAGGAATCTGTAGATGAAATCTGTAGATCCATCGGGCGTGCGATCAGTCACGCTAGCTCGTTAGAGCTGAAATACTAAACTACGGGTGCAAGCACCAGTTTCCAAGCCAATTGCTTGTTTTAAGCAACAACTCCAATGGCCGAGGTCATGAGTTGAGCGGGAGGAGCCTCACAATATAAATTAAACCTCGGTGCCAGCCCGTAGCTGGAAGCGCATTTGCTGGGCGTGCGCGGTTCACCAGCTTCCCTAGTCTTCCACCTTCACCAGTCTTCCCTAGCTTCTGGATGTGAAGTGTGACCACGTTGAAGGATCACTTTACACGCTGGTTGAGCGTATCTCGACCAGTACCAAGAGGAAAGGGGTATCATGGGAACGAATATCCACTGTAAAGTCACATTTCCGTTTGATGAATTTTGCCCAAAACCTTGATGCGATGGTAGCACCTAAAATCGTCTGACTACTATTCCCTAGAAACATTTGTTTTTAGTATTCACTGTACCTCGAAATATGCATTTCCGGGAGAATTCACTTCAATCAAAAACTTGTAATACTTCCTCTTACTAGGAATTCAGTAAGAGGAAGTAAAAAATGGAAATAATTAAAATTTCAATTAATTATTTCCGGTTTAAAGATTGTGAACATTTATTAGCAATTAGTATAGTTACTAATTGGGGTGGCAAAGTAGTAAGGGAACTGTTTAATTGGCATTCTTTCATGTGTAACATTACGTATTTTGCTACAGACACGTGTTGGCCTAGTTTCTCTATCAGTCTGTATCTCCTCTCTCATGTAAAATTTTACCACTAAATTGTTAAGATTGTTTAATAGAAAATTTTATGCGATATAAACTTTAATAAATTTCATTTTAAAATTTTATTGATCCAGGCTATCACATTTACCACACTAATTAACCGGTTTATTTTCATGAAAATCTATTGGGGAAAGTTTCAAATAATTTTCACTTACACCATATTTTAGCGTTAAATTAAGGATGAGCGGTAAGTGCTTGAAATCAAAGAAGAAAAGGTAAGTGCTTATCAAGAAGAAAACAAAGGGAATTACCACTTTAAAAGAAAAGAGGCTGGAAAATATGAAGAAACTGAGTTATTCGTAATTAAAGTATATTAAGAAAGCATCTGGAATAAAATTTTGGATAAAATACAATTGGATCTTATAGAACAGTGTGGTGACATGGGTCAGGATATTATGATGTATAGAGAAGTGCCCGGATATCTCATCATCTCTATCGTCATCTGGGGTTCTGGTATGGTTGGTGTAATTGGTAGCAGGACTTGATGGTTGAATGAATGAACACACACCAACTGGCACAACCAACTGGCAACAATCTATATATTTACGATATATTTACTGAGTGAGGAGAGGTGATTGTAGTATAGAGCGGGTAGAGAATCTGACCTAGCGAAGTATGAATGATAATGATTGATTGGTAACGTAATGAATGTCGCGTGATGAAATCATGTTACAGTTCGCCTTGAAGAGTGATGTGACAAGTTGAAACTCTTGCTTGTCCTAATAATGGTGAGCTAGTAGTGTCGTGGCTAGCGAGGTGAGCCAACTCTTTAAAGTAAAGGTAGAAAGTTTCTGTTGGAACTAGCCTCTCCAAACTAGGCTCACTGTATAAGCCCCTCTGATGGACAGCTTATATTTCATTTTCTCTTACCGTTAGAGACAGCTTCTAGGTGAGAGACTCTGGCTGTTGTGGTTAAAGCCCTTTCGCCAATACGGGACAGTGACGAAAGTCATGAACGAAACGAGTTTAGCTTTTCTGTGGCGGATTTACTGGCTATTGGTTACATTAAAATGGCCAACTTTTATTATTCTTCAACTTTTTGGAGGGACCAAACCCTACGCTATCCAAAGCCCCACTGGACCCATGTAGCTACCTACACCAAAGAAAATCAACCGACCGGGTCTAGAACAAAAATCCAGGTCTTAAGAAACAATCGCTATAATAGTTTGAAACATTTTTCTAGAGAAAGTAATTGTTTGGTGGTTTCAAGGAATCTATGGGCATTAGATTTCCATTCTTCTCAGGTTTGTACAGTGTTATTGGCGCTGTTCTGGACTTCAATATAATAACATCAAGCACTTGCTAACCGACATATATCCCCCAGCAACTTTATATTTTGTGATAGGACATCTGAAGTATTTAAATGTAAAGAACATTTGTTAATTAACAAACAATTATAATTATATCAATGACCAGCAAAGAGCAAGTCTTGTTTTAAATTATATTTTTCTTTAAATTACCCTCTCCCTCCCTCCGAGAGCAGACACTCAATTTTCCCTGAAGATCCGCTCCCATTTTGAACATCATTCTTTTTGTTACATGTCAGTACCTGACGATTTTCACACGATAAGTTGAACTATCTACGGAAGTACGTGACTTCTACAATTTTCTACTCTTGTTCCACACACTTTGCTTCTTCTTCTTCTTCTTTATACAATCCTTAATTTGATATATTATTTTCTCCACAATTTAAGGTTCTTTTTTCAAGTAAGTTTTTTTCGATTAATTCGTGTGTATAAAGTTTGTTTTTTTTTTTAATAAATTGAAGGAAGTTGGTCCATTGTTTTCTTTATTCTGTGTTAGGTTTTTTTTTTTTCTATATTCTTTGTTTGAATTTTTTCTCTTAATAGTTTAGAAACTATAGTTGCAATCTAATCTGGAAAGTTTGTATCCGTAGTAAGTTGAATCTTATTTAAACTCTTATTCTAGAAAACTTACTTGTTTTCTAAATTGATTTGTTATAAATTTGACGTCATGTAGTTTGTCAAAAAAGTGTTAAACAATCACTTCATCTTATATTATAACTTTATAACTTTATCTTAACTTTAGTTTGACCCAATTATTACGATTATAATAAATACATTTTCTTTAAACATGGTATCTTTACTATACATGCTCCCTGAATGTAGTTGCATTGTAGATCACCATCAAGCAGCGCCGTCCTCCATCACTTCCTAAGATATCAGTTTAGAGAATTAAGTCGAATGTTACCCGCAAAAGCTTGATTTTTTTGATATACAAGTAAAAGATATGTTTGTGTAATGTGCAGATTATTCAAGATCAATTGAACGCCAAGCCATAATGTTTACTGCATTTCACTAAGATTAACTTCAGATGTAACAGAAAGTAAAAAAAAAAATCTGGTGTGAAACACTCACACAACTTTCTCTTACTCCTGTTCTCAAAATTATAATTGACAATTTCATAGTTTGTGTACCAAATTTAACGAAATTCGTCGAAAACTGAAAAAAACTGTTCAGTAAAACGCACTTCCGGTTTATTAAATTTCTTAAAACTCGGAATTTTAGCCATTTATTTATATTTTTTTTGCAATTTGCTCGAAATGGCGCCAACGAATGATTTCCTTTAAGCTGGAAATATCGACTACACATATAAAGAGCTAAAACTTTTATTTGAAATAATTTTCCCCAAAAAATTCATTCAAGAGAGGAGTCTTTGGCGGGTGGGGGTTATGATTTCCTGCAAAGTGTTGCTTCAATTTATTATATTAACATTCTATGATCTATATAACATTAACAACAATGGAATGTGATGGCAAAATTTCGACTTTTGAAGAAAATTGGGTCACCAGGAAGTCCAATATTACTGAACAAATTTTTTTGCATCAAGACTCCAAAGAATTTCATGTTTTCTGAGTTAATTCATTTAAGGACGGTTTTGGGGGATGAATAAGGCTATGCTTCCCACAAAAAGTAGTTTTATAAAGTGGAGATTCTGCATCTCATGTATCTTGGGGGGACTGCTGAATATCTAGTAACAATTATATATGTTAGAACAGAATTAGTAAATCGCATTAAGTGAAAATTGTGTGAGTGTTTCACAGCAGATTTTTTTTCCATTGCTCAGAACCTAAAAACATTAGATATGGTCTCAAGTGTGTAAAAAAAAAAAAACGCAACTCAAATAATTTATAAACCATATGATTAATTTTAATGTAGATTATTGTTAATTAATTAAATTTTATTGTTCTTACTTAATATTTAATTTAAAATAATAATAATAATATTAATAATTAAGAGAATCCAATAATTGTTAAATACAAATAATAAAGGTAATATATCTTGCAAGCTAAACTTAATATATAATGTAGTTTGAATATACAATACGCTTCAAAGACATTAATATAGGTTATGTTATACATATTATATAAATAATACCTAGGTAACTAAATAACCATTTTAGGTTTTACATAGATGTTTATACAATATATTTTATATGTGTTTGTGAGTGTGTGTGTAAAAGTAGTGGGGGGATTCTTTATCAATAATGTGGGGGGATGGTCTCTTTCTCTCTCTCTCTCTCTTTATTTAATGAATATTACGTAAAATGCCTTATCATGATAACAGATACAATAATGGCAGCCTCCAATAGGCTATATTGTTATTTTCAATTTCACTTCTTATCATCCTTATTTTAAATGCATAACAATGAGTATTTAAATGTAAATTCAATGTAAAATGTAATCCTTCGTATACTTTGGTTCCACTCGCCCGCCCTCACCCCCTTTTCTATAGATTCTTTTGTCTATTTTCCCATTCAATTCTCCATCTTGATAGATAAGTTAATTTTGTAGCGAGAGCCCCTATTTTGCATAGAAAACTTTTACAATATTCCCTTTTTAGTTAAACTTTCAATATTAGCTTTTTCTTTTTTTTCCCCCTTTTTATTTGTTTTGGAAGTATGAGATAGGTTTGCAGTTAATGTCAAGGTCCCTTTGGCGCAGAGGATAGCGCGTTGGACTTCTAATCCAAAGGTCGTGGGTTCGATCCCCACAAGGGATGGTGTTGCTTTTTATTTTTTTTTATATAGTGAGGATCAGATACCCATATGTTTCATATCATTTAAAACAATAATTAAAATATGTCAATAATAAATAAACGATATGGGTTATTAGTAAGATTTATAATAAATTATATCTGATTAATTAATATTTTTTTTTGTGATTTCTCAGGTTTTGGTATATTTTTTTTATTTTTCATTAAACTGTAACTTATTATTATCTCATTAAATTAATGATAAATAATAAAATAAAAAAATCTGGTGTGAAACACTCACACGACAAATTTTCTTTTAAACTCTATTTTACTTTCTTTTTTTTTTGTCTGAACATATAAAATTACAAAAGGCACATCCGCAACAATACATTATAATACAAAAAAGGTTTTAAATGACAGTGATATATGTACTCTTGGTATAACACTGAAACACAAACAAACTCTTAAAATACTAACGGTTCATTTTAGTTCGAAGTCATCAGTGCGCACCAATTTGCATCGGTGAATTCTTTTACGCAATAATAAAAAACAATTGATTATAACAAAATTTTTTTTTAATTTTCTCGAATTTTCTTAAATCCAACTGTCTTATGAATCACTGGGGTTTTATTAAATGTTCTTATTTGAAGCATCATTCGAAAGTAATTCTGTTTTCATTAACATTGTCGCAGGTGAATGAATAGTTTCTTTGCTTCTTATGTTGTATTGGTGCTGATTTCCTCTAGTGACTACATCTTTACATCATTTTTTTCCTTAGAGCTAGCTTGTAATCTGCAACTGCTTAAAAAATGGGCTTCCGCTTTCATAAAACTTTTTTTCTAGCATCGTTTGTTCTAACATAAATATAGAGGTGATGGTAGGGGTACCTACTTATTAACCTTGGCAGGGTACAGTAGTGATTCTATTGTGGCTAAAAACACTGAACCAACTGCTTATAATATTTGAAATTTAACGTCACATATCCAAAATCAATTTTTTAAAACCTATTCTTTATACTTTGTATCCTATCTATACACATAAATACCTATCACTTTTATTTTGAACATGGTTTTTTTAAAAAAGTTAATTTTAGACAAGTGTTGAAGATCACTGAGTTTAAATTTAAATTTGCGTATGTGCTATTTAAATTTTGACATAGATTGCTTCACACTCTAGAGAGCCGCTGCTCAGGTATACAAGTAAAATCCCCACCACCATTTTTATGACCAGCCCAACTAAACATTGTAATGTTGCAATTTTAAAAGAAAATTTTCTTGATTAAATTGTACTAATCACCATCAGATTTTCACATCATCCTTTTTGCCTTTACATCGCTGCATTTTTTTTATCTCAGTTGTAGAGAAATGATTCATTACCAGTTAAGTTCTCCAAAACAATGCTCCCTTGAGTTCCTTTTCAATTTCTAAGTCCATGTATTTTTATATTATATTATACCTAGTAATTCTTGAATGAAGTTTATCTTCCATTTCTTCTATCTATTCAGTTTCTTTTCCGACCAAGTCCCCGTTACAATGGTAACTCTAATATTCATGTCCATGTTATCTGGAATTTTTACCTAGGAATTTCCAAATTATTCAAGACCTCGGTTGCCACTAATTCTTAAAGAAATGAGGCTTCTTCACTGTCTTTCCACTTCCCCAAAATGATTTACAGCAAAAATACCAAAAGGTTATGCTGTCCAGTCTGTCTAGATTGTCAATTTTGGGGAATCTGTATGGTCATAGGGAAGATTTATGGAAGAATGAATCTAGAAGGAATCTGTATAAATATTAGGGAAGATTTTTGGTAGAATGAATTTCGGAGGTAAACAGGATATTCGGGTGGTCCCTAGATTGATATCGGGACAACACAGAAAAGACTTTTTTGTTTATTTGGATTAAGGACCCTAATCAGTAGTGATGGATCTTATAGATAGTTTTTTTTTTATTTCTTTTTCCCCCTAAACTACATACTCATCGCTTAAAAAAAAATAGTGAACATCAATAGACAGACCAGACATATAGAAAGGAAAACAAACTGATGCAAGTATAAACTGGCAGTTCAAACCTAGTGTAGTTAGTGTCCTAGATAAAGAATTGTCCTGCTATCCCCAGTCTGCTGTTATCTATCTGTTTTTCTCTACTACTAGAAAATACTGCTGAACAAACATTACATTGTTAGTTGGCGCAACAAACACTATTTTACACTTTACTAACAACATTCCAAAATAAAATTACAAATGATATTGTTTTTGTTTTTTACCCTTTTTTTTTATTATTTTAAGTTTGTGACGTAAAAAAACTTGTAGTTTTTTCGTATTTATGTCAGACTATTTTAAATCTGATGTTGATAAAATTTTTAACTGTGCATCTATAAGTGAGAGTGTGTGTGCGCGTATGGTTGGAGCCGTTTAAGATAGAGAAAATAGTAGAAAACTGAAAAATACTTTTCAGTAAAAACGCACTTCCGGTCAACCGATTTTCTTCAAACATGGAATTTCGGCAACATATTTATTTGTAATTAATATTATTTAAATGATAGAATTGTGTAATAAAACTGAAATAGCATTTTAAAGGGAAACATAATCCCACCCGGAGTTCACATCGAGCGTTCTTAGTATTAACATCGTGTCTCGTTTTTTTTCTGTAAAAAAGGTGGTAAATGTGACCGTATTGTTACCAAAATTTGGTTAGTTATAAAACGCAGTGCCTGGCTTAATATCACAATAAATCAAGAATTTTCATCGAGTGAATTTTGAGAAAATAAGGTGAAAGATTTTTAACTGTAGATATTAGTTAGGAACTTGATTGTGCATGAAAATTACGTAGAAGATGACGTGCTGGCGGACGAAGTACATGACATAGTATATGACACAGTGCTTGCGTATGTTTAGTGAGTCATAATCCTATATAGTAAATAACTTCGGTTTTAATAATATTTTGAATTGTGATTACAAATATATCTGGTAGAAGGCAGTCTTGTCGTAGGTCAAGTCAGATTTATTGTAATAATTTAAACTATTTCAATCTGACATACCGCTAACCTAATAAAAAGGAGATAATACCTTAATTAATAATAAATGGTAGATTTTTTTTTTTTTCAATAAATTAAACTATTTCTAATACATAAATTAAAGAAATAAAACTATTAAACTAATAAATTAGAAATACTGCCAACCAATAAAGACTTTATTTTGAACTGTTCTTTCTGCCTGAAGTTTACAAGCTTTGGCCTATATAAACTGTGCGATAATATTTATACTTAGTTGCAAATATAATTTGGAGATAATTACTTTCAACTATAGTTCAGATATAATTAATAGATAGATAGATAGATAGATAGATAGATAGATAGATAGATAGATAGATAAGTTACTGTATTTAGTGTCATTACACATTACAGGGGTTCTACAGATTATTAACATAATTTATAAATCATATAAATTTTTTACACATTAATCATAAAAAAAGAATAATTATAATTAATTAATAGATATAATTAATACCTATTTAAGTTTTAAGTTACACTATTATTTCTCTACCATTATATGTCGGAATCTTCATCTCAGAGTTTCAAGCGTGTAAGGAGTTCTCCAGGTAACTCTACCCCTACCTATAAAAAAA
The DNA here is from genome assembly GCA_011037195.1 of Triatoma infestans. Classification (NCBI taxonomy): domain Eukaryota; kingdom Metazoa; phylum Arthropoda; class Insecta; order Hemiptera; family Reduviidae; genus Triatoma; species Triatoma infestans. The sequence continues at coordinate 23,515 of JAAEAF010009228.1, forward strand.
TGCCATTATCAGAGGAATTCGTTATGAATAAAACTCAACTATTTTTCTTCATTAAAGAAGTGATGAACAGGTCTGTTAGACGAAAAGCTGGCTCCTCTTTCTACTGAGGAGGACGTTTTGTCTATTAAAAATTATGTATCTTCTCTTAAAGAACAAAATGCTTCTCTTCAGGCGGAAATAAAATCATTAAAAATTCTACAAGTTGCTGAATCTAGGATAGAGGACCTAGAAATATTCTCTCGACGGAACAATTTAATATTTAAAGGAATTAATTATACCTTATCCGGTGACCTTAACTCAACAGTTCGAGATATTTGCCGTGATGTTTTGAAGGTCGAGCTATCCTCGGATCATCTCAGTGTTTTTCCCCTGGGTCAAGGCACTGAGGTTAATAGACCTCTGTTAGTGTCTTTCGCCTCTCTTCAAGATAAGATAAGAATAAAGTTCTGAGCTCTACTAAGGTTCTGAGAGGTACAAGGTTTGTTATCCACCAAGATTTGCCAGAGGTTAGCAGGAAGGCCCGAGGTAAATTTCTGTTACTAAGAAGGGAAATTTTGAGATGTAACTATATTATTTAAATGAAAGAATTGTGTAATAAAACTGAAATAGCATTTTAAAAGAAAACCTAATCCTACCCTTTCCCTTACAAGTTCCGTTACATGAATTTTTCCGTAGAAATTTTTCAAATAAAAGTTTAAGCACAGTATATGTGTGCAGTTGATATTCCAACTTTGAAGAAAATTGTTTGAGACCCTTTTTCAAGAAAATTGCAAAAATGTTTAAAATCCATCCAGTGAAGTGTTATTTCCGATTGACCGATTTTAACAAAACCTTATTGTAAGGACCCAAGCTAAGTAGCTTACTTACTTATTTACTTAGTCGAACCCCTTCTTCTGTTAGGTGTAGAGGTATGACAATGCTGCCACCATTCCCATCTGTCCTGGCAGACACGTTTGGCATGGTTCCAGGATGTATCCTTCTCTCAGCATGCTACTATGATGTTGTCTTGCCATGTCAGTCTTCTCCCACCTCTTGGCCGAGTACCTGAAATCTTCGCTGAATATACCCTTTTAGTATATCGACAGTCATTCATTCTCCGAATATGGGCCGAACCATCTTAACTGGCCGTCTTTAATAATTTCCTGAAGGGGAATTACTCCTAGACCAGCTCTGATTCTGCTGTTTCTCACCCTACCTCGGCGAGTTTTTCGTCTCAAATATTTCATTTCTGTGGTCTGAAGGCGATTCGTCCATTTCAGGAGTCATGGCCCATGACCCGCTGCTAGTTATAGGTCCAGAAACACGCAACTTGGGTATTGGAAGCTAGAACCAGTGCTTCTCACATCGTTGGCATTTGCCTATGATATAGCCTTTAGTGGCTGATTCAGATGATAAACTCCAGCATAATCTCAATATATGGGATGAAGAGCTAAGGAAGCAAGGTCTCATGATCAATGTCGCAAAAACCAAAAGTATGGTAATTGTGAGAGGAAAGGCGACGCTAGAACCGAAGGTGGGAGATGAGAATGTCGAGCAGGTAACTGTTTTTAAGTATCTTGGTTCTCATGCCAGTGAAGACGGCAAGCTGAAGGAAGAAATGAACAGCCGAATTGTGCAGCCGGCAGGCTGTAAATGAACGAGAAATTCCTCAACAAGCAAGAAGTAGCTCAAAGTACAAAAATGCTAAGTAGCACATAAACTAAATATCAAATTTGAACTTTCTGCGCGATTTTCCATTTTTGTGTTATGCTGGCCACACAGACACACATAAACACAAACACACACACACACACACACAACAGAGACCAATTTCTAAAAACTACTTTTTCGTACTCAGGAGACCTCAAAACGTGTCAAAGAGAAAGTAAAAAAAACAAAACAAAAAAGATCACATTAAAAGAATATCCATGACGTCGTCCAAAAATTATTGATGAACAACGAAAGAAAAATAAAAGAAATAAAAAAAAAATCTCCAGATGACCCAGACATGGAATTCCGGTATGCATGACCATTATTTTATACATCCATGGAGAGAATTTGTGTGCTGGACAGTTTTTAAAACCGTACACTCATTGAATCACTCGTATCCCATAAACCTATTTTGTACAAGGTCTGTTGTCATTGTTGTAGGTGCTGGCTGCAGTTTCCTGGTTCTGTAGTTATTGTTGAAGTAGTTTACTCACTCTCTCTCTCTCCAACTCTCGTTTCTCTCACTCTCTCTCTCTTTTTCTGTTGTTATCGTCAGACAACAATATCTCAACTTTCCATTAATACCCTCCCACCTTCTCCAATGATATCTAGTTACTTCCGAGGAGTTTTTATACTACCTCTATAATTTCTAATATTGATGGCATAGTTTTTAATCCACCTCACGTTTATAACGTATTATTTACATGCAATTGGAACTTATTTCATTTATTTTTTTGCAGTCGGCTTAATTTTCTGATTTATCTATTTCTAAAGTATAGAATAAGTTTTATTTTTAGCCGAAATAATTATACAATCTTTTACAATCTCTTACTTCCGTTAAGTGGAAGTATTGCTATCGTGATCATTTTTTGAGTTTTCACCGAAAATACATAGTTTTAGTACTCCCGAATACAAACAAATATTTTGTTTCTTGCTTTTGACACGAAATTTTCGGACAAAATCCATAAACCGGAAGTGGAACTTTACTGTATGGTTAATTCAGTTTTTCGCGATGTCTTCGATTTTCTATAAAATTTATATACATAATTGCCTATCACTTTTATTTGAAACAGCTTTTCCCAGAAAATGGAGTGGCTTTTCCAGGAGTGCACTGAGGAAGCATTACGTTAAACTTTGTTCTCCGGTACCATTTCAGTATAATACGTGGTTATTACCACCTATATAAATTATAATATACATTACAAGCATTGCCGGAATTCCATTTTTGGAGCAAATCAGCTAAGCGGAAGTGCAGATTTTATGTAATAGGTTTCAAAGTTTGGGGGGGAGGGGAATTTTTTCTAAACCGGCTCTAAAGATTTCTTTCAAACTTGGAACGACTTTTATTTAAAATAGTTTTTCCGGAAAGGGTTTTTGTAAATCTGTGACGTAAAATTTCATTGTTAATCAGGTTTGAAGAAAGCACTGGCTTCTGGTCTACCTGAAATATTCTAAGTGTCTATGTACAGAATTTGGCTTGCCCTCTCAGTTCGAATCTAACCTATATACAGAAAACCAACGTATATCCCTGTCAACCTACATTTTTGTTAGAGTAACTTTGTGTTATTCAGTAAAATGGTACATCCGGTTGATCAATTTTGACCAGAACCTTATCCTGGAAGAACTTAAATGAAATTTTCAGGTTTAAAATTTTTTGCCCGAAATTCTGTTTTTGAGTTGGCAAAGGACTTTTCTGTGGCATCTCATACAAACTGTCTGTGGGGCCATTGAGATATGGCTAACACGGAAACATACATTCTATTGGAAAAACCTTGGGGGCATGGGGCACTCCAAGACTTTCTTTGAGGGCCCTTCAAACACTCGCACACTCTATCTCCATCTTGGCTAAAAGAGATTAGAGCTAAGGACAATCACTGCCCTGGTCACAGGCCATTGCTGTTTTAGAAACATCTACGTAGTATAGGCCTCTCTGCGGACCCAATCTATAGGAAATGCGGCCACAAGCACGAGAAATCGTTTCACCTTCTTGGAGAGTATGTACATTATGGTCACATACGATTCCAGAAATTTGGCGCTTGTAAAACTTGGTGCCGAATCCGGGATCGGACTTGTCGTTCGCCTCAGCCCTGGGCGTTTTTTTTTAATGAGATAGGGCTGATGTGAGCTGTCAATGGTGGCCTAAGTGCAGAACTTCCTTAGAGAAGCTCCGAGTTCCGGATTAGATTGTATTCCGTTTTTGAGTTTGTACTGGCCACACATACACAGACCACATACCCATATACAAACCATTTTCTAAAAACGTTTATGTCAGACGCAGTGGTAGTAAAACTAACGGTACACCAACTTTGAGCTTTCCGCAGTATTTCGGTTTTACATTATTTTTTTAAAACGCACGTACATGCAGACCATTCGCTAAAAATCATTTTGTTCGCAATCAGGGGACCTCAAAATATGTGTATCCGGTGAAAACTCAGTTCCGAAAATTTGACACAATCGCAGTACTAAAAAAAGAAAACAAGCTGTTGCTCTTTACAAAGTGCTTGATGTGGTTCCTTTGCAGCTTTGTGGAATCGTAAATTTTCATGAAGTAACTAAAATTTATTATAAAGAACAATTTGCAGGTTGAGTTATTCTGCTATAAATTATAAAGTAAATTCGTGTGCGGAATACAAAAATAGGTGAGAATAAACTGCTAAACGACCAAACCCCAACTTTCTGATATTCACACTCCCTCTTCCCGCGCACCTATCGAAACTGTATATGATAAACACAAGTAGTTAACTACATAATCGATAAACTCAATTGCCCATTAAAACATTGTTTATTACCGTTATCTTTATTCTTTTATATATCTATAATACTATTAATTGTTTTTATACGTAGGCAACTTTTAGTAGTTAAATGGTTTTAAAAATCGACCACTAGAAAGTGACGATGTGTTTTACCTGAACCCCACTTCACCAACTTAGAACACTGTAGGCCATAATGAAATTGAAAGCAAGTTTAAGATAAGCATCATAAAAAAAAAATTCACATCTCTTACTGCAGTTAATAATATTATAAAAAAGACAAATATTCATGAAACTTGAAAATTTTTACTCAGTTGCCCTGAGTAAACATTATAATTCAGAGAGAGCGCCAAAACAATGCAGGAACAGTTAGCATTCCAAGTTTTATACAAAATCATTGAAGCCGTTTCCGAGAAAATTCCGAAATACTCGAGTAGTCGATTCTGTAAATTGGCACTTCCGGTTAACCAATCATCTACAAACTTGGAATTCTAATAATACATCAAGAGTAAATCAATATATACGTGATAGAAACATAAATTACACTGAAGTTGTACTTTAGATAGTTAGTTATATGAAGTTTAAAGTAAATCGTTGGAACCAACTTTTCAGTAATGTCGCACTTTATGTTACTTTTGTCATGAAACACACACATGTAGTAACATAACCTTATAACCTTCCCACATAAATACAACCAACAAGTATGAGTCTACAGAAACATTTCGTTGAAGTGAACTCTCTACACAAACTTGGTGAATTTGCTCTGACGATGGATGAATATCCGAAACCGGTCAGGGACAAAACCACCATGCATGCTACGACGGATAAAATACCAGGTATTATATATAACTGAGTGAAATTAAAAAAAAAAAAAAAACAAATACTTTCTTGTTGCTTTCTCAAATACATATATTCTTAAACTGTTTTCTTTCGCATTCTTTGTACGTTTGTATTTTATTTTTGTATTAGTTGTGTATTTTTTGTATTTATTGTTTTATTAGTTTTTACGACTAAATAATTATTATACTTTACAGATTAGGTTTAATCTAAAATATTAACTGGGATTAGAAATATATGTACATAATGAAGTACAAAGAAAATGTTTACTTTCTCTTACACCTGGTAAGAGAAAGTATTACGACGTGTCAAATTTTCAAAATTGAATTTTCATCGGAAACAGATGTTTTGAGGTCCCCTGAGTACGAAAAAATATTCGAAACCGGTCAGTAACAAAACTAACATGCATGCTACGATGGATAAAATACCGGATGTTATCCAGCATTGCAGACCCACCCACATTTTCAACAGTAATATAATATAATTTCACTTTTTCTCATTCCTAGTAAAAGAAAGTATTGCAATCGTCTCAAATTTTTGATATCGAATTTTCACCCGGAAATACATCTTTTGAGATTTCTTGAGTTCGAAAATGTGACTTTTAGAAATTGTTGTATATTGTGTGTAGTTCAGCATAGTTCAAAAATGGAGAATCGCAGATAGTTCAAACTTGATAGTGAGATTAAGTGCTCTCAGAGGACCCCGACAATAAGGTATTGATCAAAATAAATCAACCGGAAGTACCACTTTTCTAAATGAATTTACCAGGTTTTTTTTGCACTTTTTGCTCAAAAATGGCTCCAACGATTTTTCGGGAAAATTCATTAGAAGTGGTTATGAGGGAGTGGTGGGAGTTATGTTTTCCACTAAAGTGTTAATACAGTTTATTTTATCATTTATATCATCTATATAATATTAATTATAATAAAATATTGTGATGTCTAAATTCAGAATTTGAAGAAAATTGGGTCATCGGAAGTGCGACTTTACAAATTACCTCAGTTTGCTGAGATTGTCTCCATAAAAAAACTGGACCAGTTTTTCATTGAATTAAACATCTAAATAAGAATTATAAGTGTGAAGAAAATTTGCCATATTACTGTAAATTGCAGTATGTGAGTCGTGTGAGTGTTTCACATCCAATTTTTTTTTTTTACTTTCTTTTATGGTAAAATGTATTATCATCCAAAGGGAGCATTCGTAGCAGAGAAAGAAAAACAAAATGCCAGGACCACTCTCTCGGACTAGAGTGGGAGAAACCACATAATACAGCGGCGGGAGACAGAACAGTTCATACTACTGAGTTCATACAGCCAATCACTACGTGTCATTACCCTTCACCACTCTACCTTACTGTATCATTTCAAGTATGAATCCAGGCAATCACTTATCATATTATTATACAGTGTTAATCATACCTTGTTAATTCATTCAAACCAGACCATTTCTCTCCTTCAACAATCCCCATTATATAAGAGGAAGTATTGCGATCATGTTAAATTTTCGAAATTGAGTTTTCACCGGAAATACATGTTTCGAGGTCCCCTGAGTACTAAAAAAAAACAAAACTGTTCTACCGATTTCGTCTGTGTTTGTGTGTTATGCGAACAAAATAACGCAGGGAGTTCAAATTCAATATTTACCTTCTCTCACTCATCACAACACTAAGATTTCGCACAAAATCCATTAACTAGTAGTGCGACGTTACTTTACTAAACTTGTATATCAATTACATATAGTAAGAGTTGCTATAACTTTTATCTAAAACATTTCTCCGTGTAAAGTCATTTAAGGAAGCTTTTTGGGTGAGAAGTGGGGTTATGTTTTCCTCTAAAGTGTTATCTCAGTTGATTACACAATTCTTCCATCTAAACATCATTAACTAGAAATAAATAGGTTGCCAAAATTCTGAGTTTCAAGACAGTTAGTAAACCGGAAGTACGTTTGTACTGAACAGTTTTTTTTTTTGGTTTCCGCCATTTTCTCCATAAAAACACGCGACGAATTTCATTAAATTTTGTACACTAACTGTAAAATTTGTGAATTACAATTTTGTAAACAGCAGTAACAGAAAGTTGTGTAAGTGTTACACACCAGAATTTTGTAATATATCAAGAAATACTTACTTTTTAATAATATACTACAGTATATGAATGGAAGGAATAACTTTTCATTGTTCTATTGAATAATTCAATAAGTTACAAAATAGTTATTTTCTAATAAAATATCAATATTATTAATTATTATATAAAATTATTAACTGTCAATAGAATATGTTTCCTTTTCATAATATTATATTTAATAAGGGGTAAACTGTTTTATAAGTTACAAGTTTGTCAGAGACGAAAGTTCCACTCTTTTGAAGTGGTTTCATTGAATGAAACTTTCTGAATGAAAAAGTGGAGGCAGGAAAAAGAAAATCATTAAAAAAATTCCCTCTTTTCTATATATAGTTTTAATAAAATTGACAATTATTTAAAATGAATTTCAACTTCTTAAATCCTCGGGTCTAGAAAAAAAAAATTAAAAAAATCTATCGTGAATCACTTTTATTTGAACCATTCTCCGGGAAATTAATAATAAAATATTTATTTAATGTCGATCAGGCCGCTAATAGTGCTGCGTGTAGACATATAAATAACGTCACCCCTGTGCGTCCCACTGATCTACAAGTTTTTATAAAAGAAAATCTTATTAGAAAATGGCAGCAACAATGGGACGCCTTAAATGAAAAACTAAACGCCTGACATAAAAACATGTGTGCCAATACCAACAGCTGAGAGTTTCCCGCAGCGTGAAGCGGTCATAATAACGAGGCTAAGGACACGTGCTACTTGTACATACACGTGCTACTTACAGGCTCCTCCTCTTAGGAGCTAGAAGACCGAGGTGTTCATGGTGTAGAGAAAGACTGACCGTATCACATATATTGGAAGGGTGCCAGGCACTTCGACAATATAGAGAACATGATTTGCGTGCAGTATTAGAAGACGGGTCTTCCTACAAAACAAGGCTATCTGCTTTTTTAAAGAGAATTGATTTTTATTATAGAATTTAGGTTCAGGTTTAGATTAGTTTAATAAAGGGGATAGGAATATCGAGTACTCTCCTCCGTGTGAAAGGAATGTATATATTTAAAGGAGTGAATGTATTTATTAGCGAGCTTGTATTTATTAGCGAAATTGCATTTATTAGCGTGATTCTATTTATTAGCGTGAACGTTTTTATCGATTAAATGATGGTATGAGGTGTAAGTAGTGTAAATAACATTAGATTTAGGGATTTTTTTTTATCTCAAAGGGTGTAGGAATAATTATAATTGTACTACACCCTAATTAGATTTATGAAATATGTACAGAAGGAATATATATAAAAGTACTTCCTCTAGGATGCAAATAGCCACTTGCAAGTTGAGTCCATTAAGTACCAAATTTATTTACCTTATTAAATTTTTAATTTATGGATTAAATATGTGATATAGATATTATATATTATATTACAGATCATGTTTCATAAATATATCTATTAGATAGATTAATCAGAAAAAGATTAATGTCATAGAATTTGTTTTGACTAATAAAAGATTTATTTATTTTATTTGTTTTTAAAAGATGGC